>JBBPNZ010000131.1:0-35071 GCA_038091195.1 Phylloporus rhodoxanthus | reverse complement strand
CCCCTTGACCGAACTCTCGTCCTCCTCGTTGTCTCTTGAGTTGGTCTCTTCGTGAGTATCACTCGAGTCAGCACGTTTAGGAACCTCGCCTATTGTATACGCTACGCGTAACACATTCCTTTCACTAATGCCATATTTTATGCCAGCATTAACTCTGCCATATGACTCCCACCCATCCTACATCACCAAAGATTGCTCTGGAAACTACACCCTGATGTGGAAACAAAGCCCATCATCCACTACACCATCAATTGCATTCTTTGAATCATGGTAATTAGGATCTGAGGTATCTTGAGTGGACTTCATTTACCGACATGATTTCCAATAATTGTCAATAATTGCTGATCATGGCATGTAGCTAACATCTTAATTGGCATTAGAATATCGCACACAGACAAGCAAGTTGATTATTGTTATTCAGCCATAACAAAAAAGGCAAGGAAAGTGATAACATCCACTTCTGTGAAGAAAGTAGAGTATAGAATCATCCAGACTACTAGGTGTATGAAAACAAAGCTCAGGAAAATGTCACTATCAAAAGAAGTAAAAGGAGATACATCTTTACAGGGATCTCCTACCAAATCCTCCTTGTCACAGCTTTGTACTTCTTTATTTTCAGGTAGTCCCTTTGATACCAATTATCTGGACCACTCTAGTGTGCCATTTAAGTTGCCTAAAAACAAGGTCAGTCATATCTCTTGTCTCATCTATGTTGCTCAATCAGTTGGCAGACACAAAATGATTTCTTGCAAGATTGGTTACCTTTCCAAGACAAGTATTTAGACATTCTGCTGGATACAGAGGCTCCACCCCTAGAACAAATGTGCTTAGTCCCTCACTGTAAGAGGGAGGGTATTTACAGATGCACAGATTGCTTCCTGCAACTAATGTATTGTACATCATGCTGCAGAGAACAACATGTCCAAAATCCACTTCATAGGGTTCAACAATGGATTGGCCAGCATTTTGATGACTCATTGCTCCAACTTGTAATTATCACAGTTAGATGATCTGAGTCATGTAATGACTAATACTTTGTAGACCAGGATGGAAATTCATCTGGGTCATGGAGGCTCTTAATGTCCATCTGCCAAAGAAGATGCAGACCTATCTGATGAAGAAGAGAAGGCCTGGGAAGATGCTGACCTAGCAAATATGCCAGCTCATCTAAAATGGCCAGTGAGCAGAAAATGTATCACAGTTGTTGACACATCTGGCATACATTTCTGGAGTCTCTCCTATTGTACATGCGCCAATGCTCCAGAGAAACATGTACAGCTGTTCCGATTACAGCTGTTCACTGCTAGTAGCATTCGGCCTCAAATAGCATTTACATTCCATGTTTTAGATGACTTCTTGTGAGATAACATCGAGTATGGAACATCAGCAATGAATTATTTCACTAAGCTCTGCAGGATTACTTCCAACACTTTTTCACAAATGGTGCCAGTATGTCTGTAGATTATATAGTGACCTGAGACTCACTTGTCAGTATTTCAGGACAGATATAGGGAGCTGATGAGGGTGGCCAGACAATGGCAGTTGTTGAAAAGTTTGAAATGGAATGGATTCAGAATGGGTGACACTTCTCCAACTGAAGAACATCTAGCACTCTTCTGCCTGGCATGTCCACAGCTGGGTATCAATATACCGATCACCGATAAGACTAATTTCTCTGATTTGAAATATACTCAAACAATTGTAATGGATGGCAATTTCAAGGCAGAGCACATGCATACAAGAATGCCAGATAATGACATGTGGTTGATGGATGGCCTTGGCTTTATGGTGAAACAGCTGCCATACCAGGAGTTTCTATCAGCAATGAATTACCCAATGGAGGTATGTCAAAATATGTTCCCACAAATTGACTGATCATTGATACTTTTACTAATAGTGTTCTTACTGTAACAACCACCAAGCAGTAAACCATGCAAATGCCAAGCATCACCAATTGGAAGCTACAGGTATCAGAGGTTGTGCATGTGCAAGACATGGCTGCTTTTATCCACATGCAATGGTCGATTTTCAGAAGGGTGAGCAGTAATTGCATAAACTACTGTGCTATATTTGTGCTGATTAGTGGTGGCAGACAAGTGAACATGGATTATGCACTAGCACACAGCCTTCAGCATAATATGGATCACATTCGGTGCATGGTTATATTCTATGATATCAACTGCCAATACATGAAGAAGCTAAGGCACTGCTTGAAAGATAACAAGTATGCATTATTACTGGTGGATATGGCATTGGTGCCAGCGATCAGCACTTGGCATATACATGGCCATCAGCAGGAATGTCTGGCTTGATATGGTGCAAACTTCATACCTGGAGTTGGGCGAGTTGATGGTGAAATCATGGAGACTCTATGAGCATCACTGAATATCATTTCTCCATTGGCCCATGGCATGTCAGCTGCCCATCAGCAAGAATTACTTGACTATCAAATGAACGACTCAAATTTCTTGAAGATGATATGAATGAGTAAGTAACACATTTCTTGACATATTGCTTTCATGGATTAATTGATTAAGGCCAGTCATTGAAGTGGAAATTTGGAGTAGCAAAACAAACATTTGGTGAAGTGATAACAGTGTTTGAGAGACTTGATGCCTCTATACCAGAAAATGAATGAGTGAAATGGGAGAATGCAAAGAGACATATGATGGTGGGATGAAATGCAGATCCAAAGGTAATGGACATGTTCAAGATACAAATGGACAGAGGTATGTTGAGTCGGTCTCTTTTCAGGCACACTGATAGGATGGCAATAGTGCCTACTGTGAAGGTGATGGAACTCGACCTCCTAGGGTCCAGATCTGGACAAAAACACGGCATGCATGGTTCCATCAGTTGGATAACTGAGGGTCTTTGAATTGAAGAAGCTCAGATCATGCTCAAAATGCAGGTGAAAGATCTGGGGCCCAAGCCAATGGAGACCCAGTTGCTGATAATCGCCTGAAAAAGAGAATGGTTGGAAAGTGAGATTTCTAGGTTCAATGCATCAGTGATTGAGTTCATTGGTCAAATCATAGATGATTATAAGGATGAATTGCCTACTGGTAAGAGCACAAGGCATGATTTAGATAATGCTGAGGAGAGGAATGGGCTAGATAACATCTTTGGTATGACAATTGCTGAAGATGCCAGTGGTGATGGAACAACCGCTGTGTTGGTGGAGCAAATCTCAATCTTACTTCCATTGATGATAGGTCCAGAGAAATGCAATTCTGCAAACCTGGAAGAGCTGATATAACAAGAAATACAATTGAGGACAGGCCAAGCGAATGATGCCCTGCATGAATTGCGACTTGCTCTGGTGGACAAGGTGATCCTCCTGCATAAAGATGTTTGCCACTCAAAAAGTCAGGCTATGAAGAGCCAGGCATGGGGTAAAGTCACCAGTGTATAGAGGATGGTTCTTCGACATGCTGCTGTCTACCACTGTTCAAGGGTCCAGCTGGAGCGATTGGGTGCTGATAGAGATACATTATGCTGATATCTGCCATTGCTCAACACTGACCTGAAGGCTACATTGGCAGTTACAGACCCAAACTCTCATGGACAGTGGAACTCAACATTACCATGGTTCTGGTCTATGGACATTCCTGGAGATACAGATGTAGAGAACTGGATGTCTGAATATGTGTGTATTGTTCTCCAGTGATTCTCTGCCTGACCTGTTTTCTAAAGTCTACCAAGTTCATTGGCTGTGAGCGAAGGCTATGAGAGATAAATGTGCTGAGAAAATAGAACTTCTTCAGTTAGAATGCAGATAGACCAGGGTGTTCTTTCAAAACAAAGCAGTGGTGCTCCTCGATCAGGTTGAATCAGCAGCAGCAAGGGGCTGTGCAGGGCTGGCTGCATATTGGCAAAGGCAGGCTATGTTATATAACAGGCTAGCAGAAGTGTCACATGAATGTGCGGACTACATGGGTTCACAGCTAATCAATAGTTGATAGAAATACTATTGCCATGATGTGATACATACAGATTTAACTCACCACTGATTTGGCCATATTGCCATTATTGGATACCACAGCACCACTGATTATATGGTTATAGTAGCAATGATATTACCAAACTACTCATAATAGAAGTGATACCACCACACTGCCATTACCACCATAGTTGTGGCAAAATTGTCATACCTTTGATTTAGCCTCATTACTGCCATAGCAGCAGTAATACTGCTGCATTACTAATTATACCAGCACAGTAGTGGGGATATTGCTATACCACCAATTGGCTTAGCGAACCATGTGGCAGACAATAAGCTTATGTCATCTATAATGGGACCATATAAAATTGATCTCAAACACATGCATACTATTTTTCATCATTCATTCCCATAACATTTACATAGACATGGCAATGCCCTCTCAATCAAGTTCTCATTCACTCTCATTCACCAGGAAATATGGTGATTACTGGGTGATACTTAGGTATTGCAGCTTCCACATCAAGGTTGGCATGGCTGCACTCAAACACAGTGCAATGAATAAGCACTATTGAGATGACTTTAGAGTAGAGATGGTATGTTTTTGAAATCAACATAAAATAAATGCTGTGCTGACCATGTTAGCAATTGCTCAACCATGTATATGTCCAGGGAACTCTGAATGGAATGTTCATGCTGCTCCCCTAGGCTGCTAGAGGGGCTCTAACCCTAGTTACTGACATCAATATATTCTCCAACCAATTGGAGAGGTTCATTCTGAAACTCTACATCAATCAGGATGATATGGAATTGTTGTTCTACACCAACCAATTGGGGAGGTTCATTCTGAAACTCTGCATCAACCAGGATGACATGAAATTGTTGTTCTACATCGACTGCTTGGAGAATGTCTGGTGGAAGGCTGACTCTCTGCCACTGGATGAAGAGCAATACTCATTAATCACCTTCAACAATCTATGGACAGAGGCCATGGCCACTTGCCATGTACATACATTCCATTGCTGTGACCAGTGTAACTGACTGGCTGTAGGCCAATAATCCCATCCAAATCAAGGATAGTATGATGGAGCAACAAGTAATCGAGGTGTATTGGCAGTCACTAGCAGAGATGTTTGAGAGTTTGAAAGACAAGTTGAAGGAGGTGGAAGTTGAAATGGCAGTCATCACAGATCGCATGGAGGGAATGGATAACATGTTTGGCTCAACCATTCTGTAGTTCCTCTGGAGATTATATATTGGTTTCATTGGTTTCATTCTGAGTGTACTGGCATGCATACTACAAGAGATACACACTCAGTAAGGGGGATATACTCTGTGAGAGTCCATGCTAAGTCCAATGGCATTCAAAGCTTTGTAGCACATGAATCTTGGCAGTTGAATGTCCACCCACTTCATCACTGGCTCGCACATGTAATGCATGAGACATCCCCTATTCCCCTGAATCTAATTCACTCCATGCCTTAAGAGATGTTCAGAGAATGCCATAATGGTGCCTGGACAGTAATCAAAGCATTTGCTGAGCGTGGGTATTACCATCCAGCCATTCTCATAGTTTCCAATAGTTGCTAGCAAGTCGAACAATTCTGCCAGTGAGTTAAGGTCCCTATAATATGGTGATTGCCAATTGGTCATAACCAATACCACATTAAATATGCTATTCCACTCCTCAACAACCTCTGCTATTTCCTCTACTTCATTGGCATTTGTGTGATCTGGCAGTGCTCACATAGTTGCCATACCGGCTTGGTACAAGTCCAGGTGCATGATTGCCATCACCACCGCTAGAAGAGCATTAGTCTCGACATTTTTTGCTAGCCAAGCTTGACCTTCAGATGAGTTGACACCCTTGAGCATTGCCGATACTTCTGGAAGGTGATCTCAACTGGTATGACCCATCTGGAACCACACTGGCAACATGTTGAGGCATCCCTTCAATACTCCATCTGCAGTACCGAAAAGTGCAGGGTCACTCCTCCATCCTTGAGTGGTAGAGTCATAGCTGTTCAGCAATGTCTTAAATATGGGTACCAATGCTTCAGAGATCTTCATCTGGAATATATGAGGTTGAGAAGAGCTGAATATATAAATGGTGAACCTGTCTTTCATTCCCCAGAGCAGTAGGAAGATACCAAGTGAGAAGTATACTGTCACAGTTGATGATTACCACTGGTTCATCAATTATCACCATATCACCTGAAGGAAACTGTTCTAGCAGCTCTGATTCACGTGCTTTGTTTTTGCCATAATTGTTTCCCTTTATTGCTTTTAGTAAGCTTGTAGCTGATATATTGACAGTCTCTGCAAGGCATTAACAAAAATTGTATACAAGATATATGTCACATTACTAGTGTTCTGATATGCAGAGACAAGTCTATTGAGGAAGTGATTGGCATCCACAACCAGTGCAATCAGTAGATATATGCTCAGAAGGACAGGCTATATGAAATTGTCTGAATAGGTCTTTTCACAGAAATGGGATAGCATGTATAGTATTGGGTGAGTGTGGATGTGAGGTGGAGGACTATGGTTTATGTTTTGTCCACCTGACTGGTGAGAAAATATATACAAGTTACCTTCATCACTGCCATTGATTGATTAATCTGAGACAGCATAACCAAGAAGACTGCCATAATAAATTTCTGTCATATGTTTGAATGATTTTGGTTGTTCCACTGATTATCGAGTATTGACATTATCTGGACAGAATATAGTGCACTGCTAAATATACTGTACCGCCGTTGAATATATTGTACTTACCACCTTTGTGTATATAACTACCTTTGAATGTACCGCTACCACTACATGTACTTCTACTGCCAAATATGCTGCTATTACCGTACTGCCGAATGTACTGTACCACTGAATATACTGCACTGCTGAATATACTGTACTGCTGAATGTACCACACTGCTGAATGTACCACACTGCTGAATGTACTGCACCACTGAATGTACTGCACCACTGAATGTACTGCACCACTGAATGTACTGCACCGCTGAATGTACTGCACCACTGAATGTACCATACTGCTGAATATACCGCACTGCCGCTGATTGTACCTCACCACCAAATATACTGCACTGCTGAATATACCATACCACCACTAAATGTACCACACTGTTGAATATACCACACTGCCGCTGATTGTACCACATTGCCAAATATACTGCACCACTGAATATACTGCACTGTTGAATATACTGTACTGCACCACTGAATGTACTGTACTGCTGCTGAATGTACCACACTACTGAATATACTGCACCACCGCTGAATGTACCACACCGCTGAATATACTGCACCACTGAATATATGTACTGCACTACTGAATTTACTGCACCACTGAATGTACTGTACTGCTGAATGTACTGTACTGCTGAATGTACCGCACTGCTGAATGTACCATACCACTGAATGTACCATACTGCTGAATATACTGTATCACCAAGGAATGTACCATACCACTGAATGTACTGCACCACTGCTGATTATACCACTGTAGCTAGGTGATACTACTGTTCCACTGTTTTTGGCCATACCACAGCAATTGTTCCATTGGCTCACCTATTACCATCAGTCATATTTGCCATCAGTCATATTTGCCATCAGTCGTATTTACCATCAGTCATATTTGCCATCAGTCAATCATTCTCTACCAGCATGAGTCCCATGGGCACACCAATATGCATCAACTCTCCCACCATAGGTCATTCAATCCATATCGGCACTCTGAACCTCAGCCCACCCACATGTACTGTCACTTCTCTCATCAGCCCACCCATACATCTCACCTGTCTCCCATTGGCCTAACCATCTCCATCATCAACCATCCAATCAGCCAATCCATTGCTGTGGTTACCCTATCCCTTGGTCCATCCAATCATCTTGCCATACATGCCATCAGCCCATCGCTATACATAGCTACAGTCCAACAGTCTATCCATATATGTCGGTACCTTATCCATTGGCCTATCTATTCCAATTGTCTGCCATTTCTTAGCTACAGGTACATTATCTCCACCTGCATGAATGGCTGACACATCTCTACCGGCATTTACTTGATTGGCCCACCCATCAGTTCACCTATTCATCCCTTGGCCCATCCATTTCCACTACCATTCTATTCATCGGTCCATCCATCCCAATTAGCATTTTCACTTTCAGCCAATGAGTATATCTACTTATTGGCCCATCCATCTACCCCACTTCATACCTTGGCCCATCTGTCTTTATTTTCATACTCCAACTACCCTATTTCACTCCTCATTTTCACTAATTATGCACTTGGCCCATCCATAGGCCCATTCATTCCTATCAGTGGTTCACCCTTCCTCAGCCAATGTTCAGCTGGCTGTCTCACATAGCTGTTTTGTACCCTTTGGCTTTCCATCTTCATCGGGGTTTTGTGACTGCAGTATGTGGTAGAGCTGACAAAGGAGGAGAAGGAAAGAGTCAAGGCCATACGAGAGGCCTGAAAAGGGAAGTAAAGTCTCTGCACATGGAACCCTCTGATAAATGCAAGGCAGAGAGCCAGGAGGGCAGAGTAAATAAGTATTTGGAGGGAAGTGAAAGGGCTATAGCAATATGAGAGGCTTGGAAAGGGAAATTAGAGTCTCAGCAGGTTATGGTAGCAGGAAAGAAGCCCTCTAGAAAATACTGGATGGAGAGTCAGGAGAGTGAGGAGATGATGAGCACCAATAGTGTGTAGGGCCACATACAGGAGATGACAACTCAAATAGTATGGCTGGAAAGATGAGATAATTAGATATCAACAGGTGATGGTAACACTACACACAAGAGAGTTGAGCAACTTGAAGTTAAGCCTTGATGAGCCAGCAAACGGCAAAGACTCCATGGTGTGCAATACTATGGAGTTGGATGACTCTGCATACTGCAGATGGTGATGCTGCCCACAGTAAACTACAGATAGTAATGGGGATACTCCCCAATGTTCAACATTGGGGAGTGTGAAGAAGAAAAGCTAATGATCATGACTAACTCTACATAACTCTTATTGTTTGGTCACACATCCACAACTTACCATTTTTGGCAACCACCCATCACTCCTCATTTGTCTCCCACCACCTGCATCACCATCACTGTTCACTGTTTACTATGGGCAGTGTCTCTTGCTCTCTGTGGTTTACTGCAGAGAGCACCCTAAACATAACAGTCATTCCCTGTGTCACCATCACTGTCCATGGTTTACTGTGGGCAGCATCTCCATCTGCAGTATGCAGAGTCATCCAACTCCACGGTGTTGCACACCATGGAGTCTTCGCTGTTTGCTGGCTCATCAAGGCTTAACTTCATGTTGCTCAATTTTCTTATTGTTTTGTTGTTCTCACATCCAATGCACTTTCTTTGTTGCATCATCATGGGCTGATGACTATGATGTTGAATGGTGGTTATTGGTTACTCATCCTCCTTGGTGGCTGCCACTTCGATCTGGCTAGCTAGGTTTATTCTCAGTAGTTACAAATAGGTAAGTACATGTCTTCATATGTATCTCACATTTTCTGATTCCTTTCAAGACCATGAACTTGGCTCACTAGTCACCATTCTCTTTCAACAATCTAGAAAATTATTCCACAAATACTCATCAACACCCTACATTCAACTCATCTGCATGCATCATATTATCCCATTATTATAATCAAGTATTATCTGTTCATTGTGCAACCCAGAAATCCCTTGTCAATGCTATTTTGTTTCTCACTTGTTATGTCTCCCCTCATGCACAGCCCAATCCCCACAATACCTGACTCTCCAGTTTGACACATGTCCATATGTCCTTTGATTTCTCCTTTCTTGTGTATCCTTGGCCCCCACCCCCTTTCTATTCATGCCTGCATACTACCTTATCATGTTGTGCTGGCCTCAAAGGTGATCCTTTAATAAGTCATGGTCCATTGTCACTCTATTGATACTCCCCCCAAAATGACTATGTGGGCCCACCACATACATACTATATATTACTAAAGCATTCTGGCAGGTAAAATTATGGAGAACAAGGTGACTGAGGTCAAAGGAGATGTCAGCACATCAATGGTAAGCACCAGCTCACCGTTTGATCACACCCACATCATCAACCCGATGTGTGAAGTGGAGCTACTCCCTTGGTTGTGCCAAGCTGCCTGAGTTGCAATTGAGCAGCACTGTCTTGCTCCATATTTCCATCAAGTACCCCTGGAGGTGTGCAAGGGCATGCATGGTAGCAGCGATGTGTGACAATGATGGCAACTGTGTGAACATAGCATGGCCATGGCCACCTGAACATTATTAATATAAGAGCTAGTGGCATCTCCTGCACTCTCACTCTCCTCACCACCAACACTCCTTTCCACAGGCTTGCTCTTGGAGGTGGGGGCATGAGCCCAAGAAGGCTTGGCCTTTTCATTTTTGCCTTGCTAGCTCTCATCTCTACCTCTCAATGTTGGATATTTGACACTAGATGGTGTGATGGTCATGATATGCTATGCTGTTTGGCTCTGTGATACATATCTAATAAATAAGAATCAAATGTGGTCACAAATCACTAAATAATTAAGAATCTGAATGTGAGGCCAACATATTTGGTGATGCACTTGATACCCCTGTGCCCACTCCTTGCCCACTGAATTTGCTGCTCACCACCTGCTGGGTACCCACTGTGTGCCTGATGAGTGCTTGATGAGTGTCTGATTACTTTTCCTGATGTGAAAATATTTCCTTTTCAAAATGTTATGAAATACATTCAAAAATTTGACATATTCTCACCAACAAAAACATCTGATAAAATAAGTTATTTAATACAATATTTTTGTGCAGATGAAATTTTGGATATTAAGTGCTTGAAAGAGTGTTGCAAATATATTGAATTTCTTGCTAACTTTTCAACTCCCCTAAATTTTAAATTTTATTTGCCATTTTCACACACACAAGGGCTTATACAAAAGCAAATATTTTCCACAACATGTTTCATGATAACACCATATGAAATTTTAATGTATGAAAAATGCCAAAGAAAATTTTATATAACTATTTGCCATTTTCAATATACTAGACTTGTCATGAAAATGTCACAATCCCCGGTGTGTAAGTTACATAAATATGTCTAAATTACCCAAAATACTTATATAATTAACTTGCTTAGCATCTAGAAGTATCTAAATATCTACTGTATGTGGCACCCCCATGAGGACCTCAAAGAAAAAGAAGACTGAAAGCACCAAATCTTGGTATAACAAACATACCAACTCTCTCTCAAAAACCACACTAACCCACTAGACAAATGTCCAAGGGAAAGACCTCTTTCCCTGGGGCACTTGAAGATGACCCGCAATCTAGGTCTGACACATTGACCCAAACAATTATCCCATGGTGGTCAATGCACCTCTCTCAAAGACCTGATGAGGACCACAAGGAACCTACCTCAAAAATAAAAGACACTAAGTCCTCCTACTGTTTCCTGCGAAAGGAAGGCTACATTACTGAAGAGCATTCCAAGACCACCCTCCCACAGCTCATACTAATCCTCGCCCAGATCACGAAATGGAACAAGCTCCCCTAAAAAGGAAAGAACACAATCCTCTCTGTAGTGCACATCCTCAAGACCATAGAAACAGATATTCTAGCCAACAACATTGCCAAAAAGGTCTCAGATGTGCTCATTTTACAATTCGAAGACCATTACAACCTGATGGAATCATGACCTGATGATGACCCCACCCCACCCCTTTCAATGGAGGAGCACATACCCTTCAAGGTCTCTGCAGACGACTGGGAGTACCTCCTACTCTCCGTTGAGGAACTCAACACCAAAGTAGATATATGCAAGGAAAACCTCCAAATGATCAGTGCTACTGCAGGTCACACTGACATGAACATGGAAGTGGTTGCCATGAAACTAGAAGATCTTTCACCCACTCTCCTAGTCAAACCACCTAACACTGACAACTCTCTGTTAGAAACCATGAAATCCACTATTAAGGAAATCAAAGAGCATATCCCACCCATGAACTTGCTACTACCAAACCATCAAACCTGACAATGCCCAACATCCTACGCAGTAGCTGTTGCCCACAACAACCTAACCTGCATGCAAAAGGAGATCATCGCCTGCAGTGAAGCATGGGACTGCCAAGTCACTATATGATGCAAGGTAGACAGCACCAAACAACTCTCAGAGAAGGACCTTGCTGTGCTAGTCATACAAGCACTCCAGCCACCATTGGATGAGAACAGCTGCCCAGCCTTCTTTTGCTGCAGCATAAGAAAAACAAAGAGCAACGTCGTGCTACTTGAAATGAGCACCAAAGAAGGCATCAGATGGCTGAGCAACCACCCCAACAGAGCAACTTTTACTGACTGATTCAACATAGACTCACAAATACTCAAACCATCTTTCAAAACCAAAATAGAGTTTGTTCTGGTCACCCTTGAAATCGACAACCTGCTCCACCTTCAAGAAATTGAAACTACCTCAGATCTCTCTGACAACACCATCACCAAAATTGCCTAGATGCATCGCCCAACAGACCGAAATCCCCAACAAAAAGTCACTCATGCCTTCATAATGTTCAACACCCCAAAGGCGGCCAACAAAGCAATCCGCAATGGTCTCATCATTGAGGGCAAGAAAGTGCTAGCCTACCAAACTTACTCAGAACCCATGAGGTGTTTCTGATGCAAACACCTACAAAACCACCTAATAAACAAATGCCCCAACACCGAAGACACCTGTGGCACATGCAGAAAGTATGACCACCATACGCCCCAATGCAACAAAACTTATACTAACAATCTCTTTGTGTGAACTGCAGGAAGCATGGACACACTTCATGGGACAGAAACTGTCCAGCATTCACCCACAAAAGAGAAAGACTACGAGCCCAGCACCCTGATCATGGATGTAGGTTTTTCCCCATCAACAATGACCCTTCTACCTGGCCAGACCCTGAAACCCTGCACCCCCAAACAAACCATCACAACACCACATAAGTACCAGTGCCCCAACACCCACCTCCTCCATAGCCAACCCAAGCCCCAGCTGATGACACATGGACCACAATCCAATGCCAACACCCCAAAAAAGTCTTCAACAAAACAAAAGAGACCAACAGGGATTGGGGCCAAACTAAGGTACCCACTCACACCCTACCCCAACTGAACACCACCACAGGTTCCCAAACCATACTTGACGGCTTCCTCTACCCCTCCCAATATCATCAAACCTCCGACTCAGGCCAGAAACCCACCTACAGTACTGCCACCCACTGCCTTCCAATGACTTGCCCAGCCGACCCATCCAAGATGACCTCAACATCACCTACAACTTTCCATGAACAGACACAACCAACAAGATCCCCCCCCTAATCAACCAGAAGAAAATATGAATCTGGTAGCAAAACCTCAACAAGTCGGCCACCACCCAACAACATTTTCTATATAACCTCAAGCCCTCTACTTACAACATTGCAGCTATCCAAGAACCAGCCATCAACTGTGTCAACCTCACCACAGCCAATGCAAAATGGAACATAGTATACCCCACCACCCACAACAAGGCCAATGCAAAAAGAACCTGGTCAGTCCTCTTCATAAATAAGAAAATATCCAAAGATGGCTGGCACATCATCCCCTTAGACAACCCTGACATCACAGTGATTGAACTCATCAATCAAGAAGGTAATATCTATATCTACAACATATATAACGATGGCAATCACCAGGACATGCTTATGTTTTTAACACACCACCTTGCCTCCCAACATAATGACACCGACTCAGCCAATACATCCAGCATCATCATCCTTAATGACTTTAACTGCCACCACACACTCTGGGATGACCCCAACAACCACCACCTATTTACAAACACCAACATATCAACAGCTCAATCACTTCTTGACATACTGGCCACCTATGACCTACACATGACACTCCCACCAGGGACTCCAACACTCCATGCCAACACTTCCAAGAACTATACAAGACCCAACAATGTTTTCTGCTCAAATACTCTATCAGACACTATAATCTGCTGCAAAGTGGTAGAACAACTCATGCCCATCAACACGGACCATTTCCCTATCATAACAGAATGCGTACTCACCCTAGAACTCACTAACTCACCCCCCAGATATAATTTCCACATGGTCAACTGGGAAAAATTCAACACCAAGCTACAACAAGAACTCCAGCACATCCTGCACCCCAAGCCCATCACCACTACACAAAGAGCCAAAACCAGACTTACTCAACTAACTGAGGCAATCACAGCAACCATCCAGGAAACTGTTCTAATGACAAAACCATCCCCTTTTGCCAAACGCTGGTGGTCCTGCAACCTTGAACATGACAACAAACACCTCAAGAACCTCACTAGGTCAGCAAAAGCAAAGTGCCACATCCGGAATCACCCCATCCATCAAGAACACAAAGCTGCCAGAAGTGCCTTCACAAAGCAGATTGAACAGGTCAAACTAGACCACTGGACAGAATATCTGGAGGAGGTTGACACCCACAGCATCTGGGGCACTCACAAATACCTAAAAGACAAGCCCTCAGATTATTTTCTCTCACACATCCTGAACCTCTGGAAACTGAACGCTGACCAGCCCCCCCTTTCACAGACCAACTAGGAAAAAAGCGAGATACTATATGAATCTTTCTTCAAACTACTCCAAGACTCAGATCCCGCACTTGCAAACACTGACTATCTAGAACCAGCATGCAACTTCCACAACATCACCGACAAGCAAATTCATAGAGCTATTAAGAAACTATCGCTATACAAAGCCCCAGAACCAAATGGAGTATACAACATTGTCTTTTTAAAAAATGCTGACACTCTGGTCCCATACTTAGGTCACATCTTCCATGCCACCTTCAACCTCTAGTGGTACATGCAATAATGGAAATCCTCAACAATGGTCGTACTTCGCAAACCAGGCTGACTGGACTACTCCCTCCCTAAAGCATACCAACCCATTGCCCTCCTAGACACCATGGCTAAGATCTTATTGTCATGCATAGCAAATGATCTAACATTCATTGCAGAGCACTATGGCCTCCTACCAAACATCCATTTCAGAGGTAGACCCAGCTGCACCATAGTGGACTCTCTCCACCTTTTTACAAAGTTCACACACGACGCATGGGCTCATCCAACAGAAAAATATGTCTCTATGCTTTTCCTTGATGTCAAAGCCACCTTCCCAAGCATCATTATTAAATGCCTCCTACACAACATGCACTCATGACGCATACCGAAAGAATATACAGACTGGTACAAACAACGACTAAAAGACTGCTCTACCACCCTCACTTTCGACAACTTTATCTCAAACCCATTCCAAATACCAATTGGCCTAGACCAAGGATGCCCTATCTCCCCAATTGCTTTCCTCTTCTATAACACTCCACTAATTGACCTCGCAGGAAACAGCAAAGACCAAATAGGACTAGGATTTATCAACGACACAGCATTCATCATAAGAGGTACATCCTACAAGGACACTAATACAAAGCTTCACGCCATTATGGAGAAAGCTGACAGTGTAGAAAGTAGATTTTGGGTGTGGGGTGCAAGTTGGGGTCGTCCCAAGGGTCCAGAGGTAGGGTTGGTGAATCCAATGGGTTTGCTTTTTGAGTCTTGTCACGGAGTCTGGCAGTGCACAGCCACAGACGTGGGACCAAACAAGAAAAATGGGAGTGAGATGATGGGGGATGAAAACTCGTCCAGAAGATGTATTGCACAGTGCAGACACAAGGCTTTATAGTCTGGGCATTTCCCAGGACTTGGTAACTATGGTGAATCCTATTCTACAGGATTCAAGGAAATAAAGGAAAACAATGTTCTAAAATGATATAACACAGTAGCAATTGAATGATATAACTATAAATGGTCAAGGATGATGTGTGGAAAATGAAATGAAAGGATAAAAATGAATCTGAAATGTCAGATTGAAGTGGATTGAAATGAACTAAAGCAGACACATACCAGATGCACACACGGACTAGGGCAGATTGCAATGGATGGAGGATGCGGTGCTTGGGTGAGGCTAGGAGACCTGTGAAACACCTAGAAAAGGGTCCTATGAACATAGAGAGCAATAGTACTCTACAATGGAGTCCTTGTTACGATTCACCCCTCTCTTTTCTTTCTTTGCTTTGTCATCAGACTCATCATTTCTTTTCACACAATTACTCATCCTCATTGACTTATCATCTGATCCATCAGACTTCTTCTCACTTGCTTCATAATCATGCTTACTTCCTTCATCATTCCATGCGATTCCATCACATTCTTCTTAGTCATTATTGCTTACTTTGTTTTCTTCTTGGACCTGCCCTGAACCCACTAGCTTAGGTATATAAGACCATTGTCTTCCTGTATTTCTCCTAAGCTAGGTCTTACCTCTGTACTGCACACTTGCCAATACAGACTTCCTTTCTTCCTCTTGTCCTTGCAAGTCTCCACCCATACTCTGAACAGGCAGTTCACTGTTGAAGGGAAGCCCCCTGTCGACCCCTTGTCCCTCATTGCTCTAGGAAGACCCTAAGAGCTCCTCACCCCCTTGCCAACTATTGTTGGGCAAACCCTTGACCCTATACCTTAGAGATCTTTGTCATATGTGAGAAGCCCTCATCATATCCTTGTCCTTGCCACAGAGGTCATGTGCACACCCTACTTGGGACTACATGTAACAAAAGACCTAGCTTTGTCTTCATGGGTACCACTGTCATACTACCACAACCATTTCCCACATACCCTCATCCTCATCCTCCCATTGGAGACTTTGCCCATGGAACCTTGAACCTGAACCAGAAGAATCCCCTTCTGATTCTGAAAGCCACCACTCGGCAACCACTGACATCTTCGACCAAGATGTTGCCATCTCTGTTGAAGAAGAAGACACCACCCGCCTCTCCTACTCACTCTCTGATCTCACCATCAAACCCCCTCCCCAACCCTTCACGACAGTCGACCTTCACCCAACCTACTCTACCCATGACCTCCTTAGATCCCTTCTCCCATCAAATTCTGCCATGTCTTCTTCTGCAAAGCCTGTCGAACTTCGCCTTGGAGCCCCTGATTTCTTCAATAGATCCTACAACAAATCCACACAGTGGATCAATGCCATCATCTGTTACCTAGGTGTAAATGACAAAGTTTATACCAACGACACCCAAAAAAGATTGCCTTCGCTCTTTCATACATGACCAAAGGCTCCGCACTTGTATGGGCCAACACATACCAACAGAAAGCCATCTCCGGCTCAACTGTCAACTTCGGAACATTTGACACATTCATCAAAGCATTCAACAAAATCTTCTTGCATCAAGAAACCATTGGCAACGCCGTCGCATGGCTCTCCACCTTCTGTATGACTAAGAAAAACAAAACCACCCCATGGAACCCCCCTCTTTCCTCTTACATCGCCAAATTTCAGAGCAAAGCCACTCTAACCTCTATTACCAATGACAACATCCTCATCGGCTACTTCTCTGCCACCATCCTCTCTGCCCTCATGCACCACATTGTCTCCATGGACATGGTCCCATCCACCATCACTGCCTGGTTCAAGAAGGCCATCCACTTCCAGAACCAATGGGACCGTGCTGACAAAATCTCGAAAAGAAACACCTGCCCAGCATACCAAATGTTCCATTCCTTTGCTTCCCCCACCTCTTCCACTACCCATGACCCCAACACCATGGACATTGATGCTATCTGTATCCCTAAGCTGACCCCTGATGAGTGGAAATGCTGCATCACCAACAACCTCTGCTTCTGCTGCAGAAAGGGAGGTCACTTGAGCAACAACTGCCCTGTGTTCGCCACCCCTGCCAAACCTAAGGTGCGCCTAGTCAAGAAAAAGCAAGACATTCCTCTTCTTGAAGAAGTGGAGGATGACGATGAAGAACCCGAAGGAGTAGCTAGAATTTCCTTCGCTGCTACCAAGGATTTTTGAAATAGAGTACCCCTTCTATGCAGAATACTCCTCTTGTAATGTGCGCCCCTGTAATTGTATCCTTGTCCCCTAAATCTATGAGGATTCCCTTGCAACTTGTCACTCCCTCACACACGTTAAAAGTTGTAGACACCCACGCCCTCATTGACTCTAGCGCTGACATCTCTTGCATCGATTGGCAATTCGCCAAGAAACACCATCTTCTCCTCGACAAACTCGCCGTCCCCATCCGTGTTCAAAACATGGATAGCACTACCAACAAAAACAGAGAAATTCGTTACACTTGCATGATGTTCACCAACATCGAAGGTGTCGCCCAATGCCACCTCTTCCATGTCATGTCTTGTGGACGTGACAATGTCATCCTTGGAACCCCTTGGCTTCATGCCACAAACCCATCCATCGACTAGGCTTGCCAAACTATCAACATCCCCAAATCTTGTGACCAGTCGAAGGAACTCTACACTATCCATGCCACAGATATCAAACAACATGATGCCTTCTTCAAGAAGGTGACTCCACAAACAATTCACCATATCAACATCGATCTCGTTCAACATGAATGGTTCTTCAACTATCTTGACCATAAAAACCTGGAATGTGTAACTTCTGGGCATTACATTGACTCTTCCCTCCATAATCAATGGATCAACAGAATTATTCATGGCAACTCCCATTACCTATTGTCTAGCCCCATCATGAGGAAACTCACAATTGCCACTGACCTTGCCATCACCCAAGAACAAGCAAAGCCAAAAACTTCCCTCCCATCAGAATATGCCGACTTTTCTCATATCTTTTCCAAAGAATCTGCTAACTACATTCTCCTATCACAACCTTATAATCATGAGATCAATCTTGATGACTCCTTTGCCCAAAGGATCAGCAAAGTCTACCCACTTTCTCCCAAAGAACAGAAGGCAACCGAAGCCTTCCTTGAAGAAAACCTTGCCTCTGGGAAGATTTGCCCTTCCAACTCTCCACAAGCTTTTTCTTTCTTCTTTGTTAAGAAAAAGGATGGAAAACTCTGTCCCTGTCAGGATTATCAGTACCTGAATGAACACACTGTCTGCGACGCCTACCCCCTCCCTTTGATCTCCGACCTTGTTGATAAACTCAAAGATGCCAAGGTCTTCACCAAGTTCGATGTTCGTTGGGGATACAACAACATTCACATCAAAGATGGACACCAATGGAAAGCTGTGTTCATCATGCACAAAGGACTTTTCAAATTGACCATCATGTTCTTTGGTCTCAACAACTCTCCCGCCACGTTCCAACGATTCATGAACGACTCGTTCAGAGACATGATCGCTGAAGGATGGCTCGTCATTTACATGGACAACCTCCTTATCTACTCCCCTGATGGGAAAACCCACATCAACAGAACCCGCCATGTCTTGCAATGCATGACTGAACTTGATCTCCACCTCAAATTGGAGAAATGCAACTTTGCTGTCCCTGAGGTTGAATACCTTGGGATGATTGTCAAACCTGGACAACTCGCAATGGACCCAGTCAAGCTTGATGGCATTGCCTCTTGGCCAACTCCATCTAAAGTCAAGGATGTTCATTCCTTCCTTGGCTTTGCCAATTTCTATCATCAGTTTATCCCCAACTACTCCACCGTCGCTTGCCCCCTGCTTGACCTCACCAAAAAGGACCACCATTGGAACTGGACCCCGTTTGCCAACATGCCTTTGAACATCTCAAAGGTCTCTTTCTGTCGAAACCTGTTCTACACCTCCCTGACTTCTCTAAACCCTTCGTCATCACCACCAACACTTCCCGTAACGCCTATGGTGCTATTCTCCTCCAAACTGACATTAACGGCGACTAGCACCCATGCTCCTATCTCTTCCAATCATTTGTCCCTGCAGAATGGAATTACAACATCTATGATCGCGAACTCCTCACGGTCATCCACGCCCTCAAGGCCTGGAGACAATATCTCCATGGTTCCCCATTTCCCATCCAGGTCTTCACCGATCACAAGAACTTGACATACTTTCGTCAAGTGCAAAAACTCAATCGCCGGCAAGCCTGTTGGCTCCTTGATCTCACCAACTTTGATCTTAAAATGATCCACATCCCCAGAAAACTCCTTGCTGGTCCCGACACACTCTCCCATCGCCCCAATCTCCTTATGACCGAAATGGACAACAATAGCACCGTTCTCCTTCCTGACTCGATGTTCATCAACATCATTGATATGGTCTTACATGACTGCATCTCCTCCACATCAAAAGATGACCCCCCTGCCTGCCAGTACCTCCAATCTGCCCTGGAGCCTGAAATTCCCACTGCCTTCCACTCCCATCTGTCTGACTGGCAGCATGACCACAATGTCCTCACCTATAAAGGACATGCCTATGTCCCCCCCACTGGCACCCTTCGCCACGACGTCGTCGCTCATTATCTAAAGACCTGCCAACTTGTCACTGACGAATTCTAGTGGCCTGGACTTGCTCAGTTTGTTTGAAAATATGTTGAAGGCTGTGCTCCCTGCCAGCAAAACAAGTCAAACACACGTCCTACTGTCCCGCCTCTTACTCCCATCAAATCTTCCTACACTCACCCATTCCAACAGATCTCGTGCAATCTCATCACAGATCTCCCCATCTCCTCTGGCTTCAATTCCCTCCTGGTCATGGTCGACCATGGGCTTACGAAGGGGGTAATTCTCTGCCCCACCAAGAAAACCATCACTGTGGAAGGAGTTGCAGCACTCTTTTTCCACAAAGTCTATCTCTGCTTCGGCCTTTATGACAAGATCATCTCCGATCGTGGCCCACAATTTGCATTGTCCTTCACAAAAGAACTGGGGAAGATACTCAATTATGACCTCTCTCTCTCCACCATGTATCACCCACAAACTGATGGTGAAACGGAACGTGTCAACCAGGAAGTCGAAACTTACCTGAGGATCTTCTGCGGCTCAAACCCTACCTCATGGTCAGACATGATTCCCCATGTGGAATTTGCTCACAATCACTGCCCTCACTCCATCACCAACCAATCCCCGTTCTATCTCATGATGGGATATGAACCCCATGCCCTTCCCACAGTCATCCCCATCACAGACTTCCCTGCAGTCGAAAACCGCATGAAAGCCCTTACCATTGCATGAAATGAAGCCCTTGCTTCTTATGAACTTGCCCACCAGGTGATGGCCTCTTGCAATCATCGGGGCTTTACCCCATTTGCCAAAGGAGATAAAGTCTGGCTCAAAGCCAGAAACCTCAAACACTCTGTCGCCAATCTGAAATTCACCCTGAAACAAGAAGGACCCTTCACCATTACGAAAGTCTTATTTCCCATCATGTATCAACTCCGCCTCCCTAAAACATGGAAGATCCATCCCGTGTTCCACACCTCCCTGCTCACACCTTATTGAGAAAACGCCATCCATGGGCCAAATTTCCTAGCTCCACCACCGGATCTTGTCGAAGGAGAAGAGGAATACAAGATTGAGAAGATCTTATGCCACTGTGGCACTCCGTCAGCATGCATGTACCTGATCTGATGGAAGGGATACACAGCTGAAGAAGACTTGTGGCTTGCTGAGCAGGACTTCAAACATGCAAAGTCCACCCTCCTGGAGTATAAAAGCCTCCATCTCTCTGTCTTCTCCCCTATCGCCTCTTCTTCTCAACCCACTACCACTCATAAAAACAAAAACACATGACCTCACCTCATCATCTCACTCTCATCGAAGAAGTTCCAGAACCCCCTTCCCTCTCACTTTCACCTTCTATCCCAGCTCCCACTCTCGTGGGCCAAAACCTTGCTATTGCCTCCCATGCCCTAGTCACTGCCCATTGTTCCCTCAATGACCTCTCTGCTATTGCCAACACTGGTTGGTCAACCCCTCCACCATCTTATGGTTGTGAGTCATGACCTCTCGAATTCAAGTCAGACAGGTATCTGTCTTCTCTCGAACATTCTCCTGTCCCTATCCCTCCTCCTTTATCTTCTGGGATAGCTTCTCCCCCTCCTATACAATCTATACATACCCTGCTTCATGCCGAACGACTAAAAGACACCCCAACGACCCATAATCTCCAAGCCTTGAACAGCAACCTTCGTGACCCACACCTTGCCACCCAGATTGATGCCTACTGTGACATGGACTCTGCTCTCCTTGCCTTATATAAGGCCTACCTTGCCAATGAAGGCCTTTCCTCTGCTGTTGCCTACCGCTCCACCCATCTTAAAGTCCAAGCCCTTCAAGACATCTCTCACCATGTTCAAGATGCCACATGCAATGAGCTTCTTGTCACTATGTACCAACTCGGAATGTTAGAATTTCTCATCGACCTGGACTGCTACCTCAGGGATTGTGCGGAACGATTCCCACAAACTCCTTCTACATCTTCCTCCCCTCTGAACTTTGCTGAAGAAGCCACTCTCTTCAGTGCTGAGATGAACCATCTAGACCCCCCTAACCCTCTATTGACCAGAGACCACCCCGATTGGCACTGCACCTGTTACCAGTGCCACCACCTTGGACACCTCTGTGTCAAATGCCCCGTTTATCAATGCCCCATCTGTCTCAACTGGGCTTCTGGTCATCCACAATGGAGTTGTCCTCTCCATCATATCCCTTCTATGCAGATGTTCTCCTCACCATCCACGTCACCATCCTCCTCTAGGTCATCCTATTCCTCTGGCCTTGGTCCAACTTGCCCCTGTCACTGCAACACTGCCCACATGCATCCTACTCGTGGTCCCCCTCGTCGTCGTTCTCGCTCCCCACCACCGTCTGACTACCATGATGATGACTACCCTTATAATGCCGTTGCCAATGCCAACATGACCGGATCCCCCAGATTTTCCTATGGAGAATTTTGATTCCTTCATTGCTGTCTTGGACATGAAGCAGGGGTAATATTACGATTCACCCCTCTCTTTTCTTTCTTTGCTTTGTCATCAGACTCATCATTTCTTTTCACATGATTACTCATCCTCATTGACTCATCATCCGATCCATCAGACTTCTCCTTACTTGCTTTGTAATCATGCTTACTTCCTTCATCATTCCATGCGATTCCATTGCATTCTCCTTAGTCATTATCACTTACTTTGTTTTCTTCTTGGACCTGCCCTGAACCCACTAGCTTAGGTATATAAGACCATCATCTTCCTGTATTTCCCCTAAGCTAGATCTTACCTCTGTACTGCACACTTGCCAATACAGACTTCCTTTCTTCCTCTTGTCCTTGCAAGTCTCCACCCATACTCTGAACGGGCAGTTCACTGTCGAAGGGAAGCCCCCTGTCAACCCCTTGTCCCTTGTCGCTCTAGGAAGACCCTAAGAGCTCCTCACCCCCTTGCCAACTACAGTATTGTCAGGCGAACTCTTGACCCTATATCTTAGGGATCTTTGTCATATGTGAGAAGCCCTCATCATATCCTTGTCCTTGCCACAGAGGTCACATGCATGCTCTACCCAGGACTACACATAACAGCCCTGGAATGGAGCCAATCCCACCATGCCAAATTTAAACTCGACAAAACAGCCTTAATATGCACTTCACGACTATGAGTCCAGGACCCACTAAATCAAGGGAAAACAATCCCTACCCTCTGACCTCCTATCACCATCAACAACACAATGATCAACCTCACACCATCCTATAAATTTCTAGGTGTTATGATTGACCAAGAGCTCCATTTCAACACCCATGTAGCATACGCTATCAGAAAAGGAACAAAGTACGTACTTGCTTGCAAATGACTAACATGCCCATCCAAAGGCATATGTGCACAAATGATGAAAATGCTATATGAAAGAGTTGTGATCCCAAAAATCATGTATGCCATTGATGTATGGGCAACCACCCATGTCGAGCCCGGCAGAGGCTCCAAACAAAAAGGATGGAGATCATGTGGTTTTGGAAAGAGAATAGAGACAGTGCAGAGAACTGTGGTACTCGCCATAACAGGGGGCATGTGCTCCTTTGCTTCAGACCTCTTGTTCACATACACTAATCTATCACTCATACCAGCTCTCATACAACAACACTGCCAGCGCACTGCTCTCCACCTCACAACCCTCCCCAAGCACCACCTGCTACACTGCCACATCATCCAAACCCTATGACAATGCTGCCACCACAAGTCTTCCCTCCACCACCTTTTACAATCTTTCCCTCTAGACCCATGCCAATTTGAAACCATACTGCTGACCTAACACAGCCCTAAATGGTCACTACATATGACCATTGAAATCACTGACAAAGATGACGCTATCTGGAAAGATGCACAAGCTGAAAACATACAAGACGTTACTCTCTACTCAGACAGCTCTGGTCACAATGGGAAAATAGGTGCTGTGGCTGTCCTACACCGTGGTGGCAGACAAGTACCCACCTTATGATATGAACTAGGAGCTGACACTGACCACACAGTATATGAAGGCGAGATTGTAGGCATGCTCCTCACAGTAGAACTACTGAAACATGAAAAACGTGTAAGAAAAGTATCTCTTGCTATTGATAACAAGGCTCCAATTCTAGCCACAAACACAATTGCATCCAAACCCAGCCACTACCTCATGGACATGTTCCACCACAACCTCTGTTCTGTCTTGAAGAAACACCATCTACACAAACTAACCATATGGTGGATGCCCAGGCATGCCAGGATACCTGGAAACGAAGAGGCAGACACCAAGCCCAAAAAAGCTGCTTCAGATAATGTCACTGACCCATTCCTCCTTCCCAGACAGCTCCAAACAAGAATGAAGCAACCCAAGACCCTACCAAGAAGTAAATCAGCAGCTAAACAAGACCTAAATGCCCAACTCAATAAGTTGTGCTCTGCTATTTTCTTGACCTCACCATGTGCAGAACACACCCTCATGATAGACCCCTCTCTCCTGTCTAAAAATTTTCTTGAACTAGTCACTGACCTACCATGTCAACAGGCTTCATTCCTCTTCTAGCTGAGGTCTGGACACATCCCACTCAATCAACACTTCCACCACATCAAAAAATCACCAACACCCAACTGCCCTCACTGTCCTGACAAACAAGAAACCATCACACACTTTCTTATATTCTGCCCAACCCACACAAAGCACTACATTGCGCTCAACAACAAACTGAAATGGAACACCAGAAATCTCTCCACCTTACTTGCTGACCCCAAAAGGCATCAAATAGACACTCATATTCGCTCATGCAACTGGAAGATTCAAAAACTCATTTGATAACCTAAACCCCCTCACGAACACATGCTGACACAACCTTATCACAGTATCAAAACCACTCCCTACACCATGCATACTGAGACATTACCCTCACCTCCCCTCCACTTTAAAATGTGACCCCACACCCACCCAGCAGCATGCTTGGGTGACAGCTGAATCAAATGGCTACATGCTATACATGGATCTCCAAAGATCCCCTCAAGAGGATGGCCCGCATCCAACCTGGGCCCTACACCCAAAATTTCTCCTTTCTCCATCTCTCCCTCTTCCCAGGCACCTTGTCACTTATGTCACCATACCTCACATATACTTATGAGTCACACCCATGCACATACCTACTCACCCCACGCCCTCAGGCCCTACCCATATCCAGATGTGAACAGAGCACCATTCATATCACTATAGCAGTATGATACATACCAGTGTCATGTAAATGTCCAACAAGGGGCGAATGCCCTACTGGACAATAAACAAGGAATATATATATATATATCTACTGTAATTGCACTTAACTATATACTAAATCAGCTGACTCAGCTACTAATGTAACTAACTATCTTACTTCTTAGAAAGCTGCTATTCTAAAAGCACTAATATAACTAAGTTAACTATTCAAAAAAGTATGTAATGATCTAAATGATCTAATTATGTATGTCTAAAATATGTCTAAAATTAGATGAATTAGACATTTAGCTCTAGCAGAAAATAGACTAATAGTCCACATAGAAGTAATAGATGATTTAATCAAGGAGGTAAATATTGAAAAACAACTAAGTATCTAAGAATGTCTAAAAAACATCTAAATGATCTAAAATGATCTAAAATTAGATACTTTAGACACTTGGCTAAAACACAGATTCCATAATGAAGCAAATTTGTAAGAAATGCTTCCTATTTAAACACTAAACTAAAGCTATGGCTTTTATGTTTTGTAAACTTGCAGCAGAATGGTTGCCATTTGTGTATCCTACAGATTCAACAATGGGACACTCAAAAGAAGGAGAAAACACACTGTTGGAATGCATAGCATAACCTTTATTTGTTTGACTACTTGAAAGATCTGATAAAAATGCTACAGTATCTTGATTGCTATGGGAATATCTTTAAACTGATTGCCTATGTACAAATCTTCAATCACAGTCTCATCCACATCAGCTTCATTAGGAAATCTACATTTTAGGCTAAATGGTCTAATTTTAGATCATTTAGATGTTATTAGATATTTAGTTACTTGAATAATTAGCTAGTAGATAGTTTCATTATTTAATATGCATGTCACAAGACTATTTAGTACCTTAAGCTCTTATCTAATTAGATGTTTGATCATATAGGAAGTAAATTCATCCAGATAATTAGATATAGTTTATAAGCCACTTTAGAGTATTAGATGTTCAGAAGCATGGATATATGCTATTTAGACATTTAGACATAGTCATTTAGCCACCTTAGAGTTTGATTCTTAAACATATAGCAGACATGTTATTCAAACACTTAGACATAGGCATTAGGCCATCTTATTGTCTTAGAGTGGTGAAGATATTGCTGATTAGTTGTGTTAAACATGTATTATGTTTAGAAATATAGTTTGTGTACTCTTAGTCTCTGAAGGCCTTCAAATAGACACTACTTTAGCCATATAAACATTTATAAACTAAAGCATTTATACTTTTAGCAAGCTTAGGTGAAAGACCCTTAGTTATCAAGATATTATAATATCATAATCCATTTAACATTTATTCATTTGACAAGTCAATTGGTTGTTCACCAAGTTCATTATTGCTAGAAGAAGTATACACAGTACATGAAGATTAAACTGAATCAGACTCATAACAACCAGCTCTGCCAGAAACCAAGCCCCTAGTTGTGGCACATTTAGCTGCCTTCTGTCTAGCAGAATAAGCCCAAAGATAGTCCTTTGCACCACCATAGACCCCCTTCCACTTCTTGTCTGAGATCCCGTCCACCGATTCCATTACCTCATTAGTTGCAAAATCCCATACCTGTTTCAAGAATTGACCACTAATATCATCCAATGAAGCAAAGAAACCCATCTTCTACTATCCAAGAGCCTTTTCAACCTGGCACACATATAGCTTTCAATATGAGAAGGAAAGAAAAGAAAATACTCACTGATAGTGGTCAAGGCTAGTGTCAAGACCAGGTCAACTTCTGAGGGAACTCTGGAACTCCAGAGTTTTGGTTGGAAGAGACTGCAGCTTCACCATATGTGGTGTGCTCTTGTTAATATCATGTCCCCAAATTTGGATAGAGGGTCGGAGGTCGGAAATGGATGCAAGTGGAGGAATAGAGTCTAAGTTGATATTCGAACTAGAGTACTACAGTAGTATCGAGTACAGAGGGTTTATATATGGAGGTGGAGTTAGGAAAATACTCATATATAAATGGAGGCAGAGACGAGGGAGAAAGTAAGCTGGAGCTGTGTCTGCAGTTGAACACAGCTGCAGTCAAATCTAAGAGGCAAGTCTAATACAAAGAGTCAAGGTATAAGGAACAGAATGAAGAAAGATATAAGAAGAACAGAGGTAGAAGTCTGGAGACTCCTGGTGGCATCTTAGTAGAGAATGCACTGGAGTTCTGAAGGAAGGAGGTTCTGGAGTAGCAGAGGTAGTGGAGTTGGACTTAACTAAAAATCATGCATACATATGACAGCTAGTGCAGATCTTGGCCACTGCTCTTGATCTCGTCTAGATTTAGAAAGTGGTCTCTTGACACTCTTGAGATAAAATGAGAAGGTATTCAGGATACAAGGATGCATAAATGCACCTTCTTGAACCTATGACAACATCAGCCATTGATTCCTGAAAGTAAACATACATACCATATGATCTGGATTAGCATCATCAAAGCATGCCCATATATATGGGCACTTGGTTGGTGGTACAACAACTTTGTGTCCATGGTCATCAAGCTCTTCAACAGGCTCATGGACAGCCCAACCAACATACTCAGCACAGAGCTTTGGAGCATCAAAGCATGGCCTTTTGTCAAAGTAGTTCTCAACTGCTTTTTTAGCCTAGCTTGCAAAGGCACTTTTCCATGTATACACTTGTTGTCAAAGCTTAATTATATTAGAATACAATGCAACATGAAATAAAACACAAAACCTTACTAGGAAGAACACCAGATCATTTTTCAACTGCACAGTGTGCTTGATATCAGGAAAATATAAATCCCATAACTATTGGGCTTGATCAATAGCTCCAGAGAAGTCCCATGGATCACTTAGCTTAGCAGTATAGTCACAGAACATGGGAATGATATGAGTTTTCCACCAATGCTTTGTTTGTAGTATGTCAAGTAAGTTGTCATTTCTAAATTTTTTGACCTTCTCTCATTTCTTTCTTTGTGAACACATACTGTAGGCCTCACTATCAGCAGGTCATCAAGCTTACTTGACAAGCTTTCATGGAACTGACCAGTCTTCTCTATAGCATGCATATTCTGAGTCAGTTGTGCCCACTTGTATTAGAACACAATGACAGCAGATGACTGTAAAATTTAAGTACTTAGTAGTTAGCTAGAATAATGAATCTTACATTTGGCAGTGGGTTGTTGCCCAATTTGACCACTTTCTATAGCAGGTGTGCTAAACTGTTGGCTAGGGCAGCAGAATCAACATGGCCTGCCTCCTTAGGTCCCTCAAGACCATGGTGACAGTTCCTATCATGGCAATAGTTATGAATGTCCTTGTCCTCATCTTTATTGCTATATTGGTCACCCTCATGCTGGGCATCCTCAGGCTTCTTGCAACCATGGCAACCATTCCTATCATGGGGGTGGTGGCCAATTCCCATAATGTTGTGACCATTATTGTGGTTCTTGTCCTTGTCACTGCCTTGATCACCTTCATGCTAAACTTCTTCAGACTCCTCATGACCATGGTGACCATCATCATGGTTTTTATCATGGTTTCTAGCTTTGTTGCTATTATACTAGTTGCCTTGTGCAGTCTTGTTGCCACTCTCACAACAATTGTGAGGCTGGGAACAATAACCATTGTAGTTGCTGTTATTGTCTAGTTCATGGTCGAACTGAGACAGGTCTTCATAGCCACTCTTATGTTCTACTGTGTGAGATTCAGCACCCTTTTGGGGTTAATAGGGTCTGGAATGACAACCATTATGGTTGCTATCATTGCTACAGTTGCATTCAACTAATGAGTGAGCTTGAGGGTCTTGGATAGGTGCTTGAGTCATTAAAGTCCTAGAGTTTGTGTGCCTTATAACCTGAAGAGCAATAAGAGTAGTCTTGGGCTTAGTAGGACTTATGCTCTCATTGTTGGCCTCTTTAGTTTCACTGTTGTATAAGGTGCCATAATTGTTCACAACAATACCTAGAACTAACATTAGTGTTAGCATATAAGTTAAACCCATCAAAAGTATAGTACATATTTCAGTTGAACTTACCAGGTTATGACTGAGACACTGGGCTTGCTGGTGTTCATAGACATAGTCAGTTAGGAAAACAGAAAAAAAAGCAAGTACTCACCATTTGAAGTCGAGGTTGATCCAGAAGTGCCATGTGAATCTGCATCTTGTCAGCCTAACAACCTTAGGACAGTTGCCAGCCAGGCTTGATGTCTGAGATAGAAGGTGTTGACATAGATGTTGCTGGCTTGAAAGGCTGCACATGTTTCTTATGCAGGCTATGATGTGAGATAGGAAATCAGATGAGTTCTATTGTGGGCATTTTGAAAAAGGACATGCATACCACTCAAAGTTACTTCTATTTTTGGTAGTCTTCTGCTTGCTGTCAACTGCAACATTGAGGCCTGTGCCATTAATGGTCTGTAGTGCTCCTCCAATGTTATTACCAATCTCCCCATCTTTTCTTCCCCTCATAAGTATCCTTCCACTATCCTCTCTACATTCTCCCCTTTTAGTACCATTTCTGTCCCTTGATGGTGAGTTTTCAACACTCATATCCAATCTGGCCTGATCTTGTCGACCTGGTGATTTCAACATCCTCAGCACATATCCAGTAGTTGTTCCTGCACTTTCATCTCACTGCTCATCTTTAAGTTTAAGATTCTCTGTTAAGCAGAGATTGATACAAGGTGAGTTGTTATTTATTGCACATAGAATGAAAACTCACCAATCAACACCAGTGGTCTCACACCCTCTTGGATCCTATATATCAATTCCAGAATGCTAAGTCAGTCTCAGTTCACCTTGGCCGTTTTCATAGTGGCTAATTCTACCTTATCAATAGCACCATTTTGAGCTTCGTTGGCACTTGTATTTGATGACAACACCACCATTGCCTTTCCTATACAAACAGTGAGTGTATTGATGAGTGAATGTGTTTGCACTCACTTTTTCCCCTTTTTGTTTCTTTAGATTTCTTGTTTTCTGCTGTCTGGCCAGATTGTACACTAACCAGCCATGCTTTTTTTTATCCCTGATGGTCTGTGTGGCTGTTAAGCATTCTTGACATTGATAACAGTTTTCGTAAGTGTCTCAGCTTCAATCTGGGTTATTTCATTGATGATATCTTGTCATTGCTTGTGTAATTCAGCTTGTCTGTCCATTTGACCTCTGTCAACCTTTGCTTGCCACTGAGTCTGTTGCTTCTCTTTGTCAACCAAACCAGGGTGAGCAAGCTTATTTTAGGGTCAAGTAGTGACCATAGCTAGATTGTGCTTGTGAAATAGACTATTTTCATGCAGTACAAGAAAGAAAGATTGTCACATAAGACCAGTGCTGAGACAAAGTCAAGTACTGCAGACACAAGGTGATAAAGGAAACAGACCAGAGTGAGACAGAATAAAAGAGACTTGAGAGATAAAGCAAGAGACAAAACAAAAGGCAGAAGATGAGTGGTTGGGAGTTGAACATGCACAAGGTTAGAACTACGCAAGAGTTCAAGTCCATTTTCCCATGAGTATGAATTGCACATTGTTTACACAATTCACTATAGATCCAAGATCTGTGACATAAGACAAGTGTGTTCAATCTATTACTAGTGGGACCTAAGGTTAAAAACAGGCAAGATTATATGCTTCCTTTGCAGGGCCACAAAACTCACTAGTATCTATGTATATCTGACTATAAATACAAGATCTGGGATACAAGACCAAGAGTCCAGCATTAACTTGAATATCACTTAGATCCAAAGTAAGCAAAACTATAGCTGCTATGATTCACCCCTATCCCTTTTCTTTGTCATCGGACTTATCTTTTCTTTTCACACAATTACTCATCATCATTGACTCATCGTCCAATCCATTGGACTCCTTCACCATTTCTTTGTAATCGTGCTTACTTCCCTTATTGTTCCATGCAATTCCATCACATTCTCTTTAGTCATGGTTGCTTACTATGTCTTCTTCTCTGACCTGCCCTGAACTCGCTAGCTTAGATATATAAGACTGTTGTCTTCCTATACTCTCTCTAAGCTAGATCTTACCTTTGTACTACACACTTGCCAATACAGACTTCCTTTCTTCCTCCCTGTCTTTGTGAGTCTCCACCCATACTCTGAATGGGCAGTTCACTGTCAAAGGAAACCCCTGTCGACTCCTTGTCCCTTGTCACTCTAGAAAGACCCTATGAGCTCCTTGTCCCTTGTCGCTCTAGAAAGACCCTATGAGCTCCTTGTCCCTTTGTCAACTCTCATCGGACAAACCCTTGACCCTATACCAAAGGAATTCTTGTCATATGTGAGAAACCCTCATCGTACTCCTCATCTTTGTCACAGAGGTCACGTGTATGCCCTACCTGGGACTACACGTAACAAAAGACCTAGCTTTGTTCTCATGGGTACCACTGTCATACTACCACAACCATTTCCCACGTACCTTCATTCTTGTCCTCCTGTTGGGAACTTTGCTCATGGAACCTTGAACCTAAACTAGAGGAATCCCCCTCTGACACAGAAAGCCACCACTCTGCATCCACCAACATCTTTAACCAAGACATCGACATCTCCCTTGAAGAAGAAAACACCTTCCAACTCTCTCGCAACCTTTCTGACCTTACTGTTGAACCTTCCCATTGATCCTTCACCCTAGACAACCTTTGTCCCACCTACCCAACCCACACAGTCCTCCAATCCCTCATGTCTTCTTCTACCAAGCCTGTTGAACTCCACCTCGGAGCTCCCGACTTCTTTGATGGGTCCTATAACAAGTCCACACAATGGCTCAATGCCATTATCTGCTACCTCAGGGTCAACAACAAAGTCTACACTGATGATCCTAAAAAGGTCACCTTCACTCTCTCATACATGACCAAAGGCTCTGCACTCATATGGGCCAACACTTACCGACAGAAAGCCATCTCTGGCTCAACTGTCAACTTCAGAATGTTTGATGTGTTTGTCAAAGCATTCAACAAGACCTTCTTGTATCAAGAAACTGTCAGGAATGCTATCACATGGCTCTCTACCTTCCACATGACTAAGAAAAACAAAACCTCTCCATGGAACCCCCCTCTTTCCTCCTACATCGCAGAATTCCAGAGCAAAGCAGCCCTTGCCTTCATTACCGATGACAACGTTCTCATCAGTTACTTCTCTGCTGCTATCCCCTCTGCCCTCATGCGCTGAATTGTTTCCATGGACACCATCCCATCCACCACTACCACCTGGTTCAAAAAAGCCATTCACTTCCAAAACCAATGGGACTGTGCTAATGAAATCACTCAAAGGAATGCCTGCCCTGCATACCAGCCATTCCATTCCTTCACGACTCCCTCTACCCCTGCCACCCATGACCCCAATGCCATGGACATTGATGCTGTCTGCATCCCCAAGTTAACCCCTGATGAGCAAAAACGCTGTATCGCCAACAACCTTTGCTTTCATTGTAGGAAAGGAGGCCACATGAGCAATGACTGTCCCATGTTCGCTGCCCCGACCAAACCCAAGGTGTGCCAAGTCAAGAAAAACCAAGACATCCCTTGACTAGAAGAAGTTGAGGATGACGATGAAGAATCTGAAGGAGTAGCTAGGGTCTCCTTTGCCCCCACCTAGGATTTTTGAAATGGAGTACCCCTTCTACACAGAGTCCTCCCTTTGTAACATGTGCCCCTGTACTTGTATTCTCATCTCCTAAATCTATGAGGATCCCTTTGCAACTTGTCACTCCCTCGCACACGTTAAAAGTCATAGACACCTATACCCTCGTTGACTCTGGCATGAACATCTCTTGTATCGACTGGCAATTCACCAAGAAACATCATCTCCCCCTCAACAAACTCACCATCCCCATCTGTATTCAAAACGTGGATAGCACTGCCAACAAGAATGGAGAAATCCATTATACTTACACCATGTTTACCAACATCAAAGGTGTCGCCCAATGCCACCTCTTCCATGTCATGTCCTGCAGACATGATAACGTCATCCTTAGGACCCCCTGGCTTCATGCCACAAACCCATCCATCAATTGGGCTCATCAGACTATTGACATCCCTGAGTTCTACGATCAATCAAAGGAACTCTATTCCATTCATGCCACCAACACCAAACGCCATGACGCCTTCTTTAAGAAGGTAACCCCATGCACCATCTGCCATGTCAACATCGACCCTGTCCAACATGAATGGTTCTTTGACTATCTTAACCATGAAAACCCAGACTATGTGACCCCTGGACATTACCTTGACTCCTCTCTTTGTAACCGTTGCATCAATCATATCATTTGTGGTGACTCCTACTATCTCCTCTCTAGTCCTGTCATAAGGAAACTTACGATTGCCACCGACCTTGCCATCGCCCAAGAACAGGCAAAACCTAAAATCTCTCTCCCATTAGAATATGCCGACTTCACCCACATCTTCACCAAAGAGTCCACTGACCACATTCCCCCATCATGATCCTATGACCATGAGATCGATCTCGACGACTCTTTCATCTCTAAAATCGGTAAGGTCTATCCCCTATTTCCAGATGAACAGAAAGCTATGGAAGCTTTTCTTGATGAAAACCTCACCTTTGGAAAGATTTGTCCCTCCAACTCTCTGCAAGCCTCCCCTTTCTTCTTCATCAAGAAAAAGGATGGCAAACTTCATCCTTGCCAAGACTACCGATATCTAAACAAACATACTATTTGTTACACCTACCCTCTTCTCCTGATCTCTGATCTCGTCGACAAACTCAAAGACACTAAGGCCTTTACCAAATTCAATGTTCAATGGGGTTACAACAACATTTGGATCAAAGATGGACACCAATGGAAAGCTGCATTCATCATGAACAAGGGACTCTTTGAACCAACTGTCATGTTCTTTGGTCTCAACAACTCCCCCGCCACATTCCAGCGATTCATGAACAACTCCTTCAGGGACATGATCACTGAAGGATGGCTTGTCATCTATATGGACGACCTCCTTATCTACTCCCCTGATGAGAAAACCCACGTCAAACGAACTTATCGAGTCTTACAACATATAACTGAACTAGATCTCCATCTTAAATTAGAGAAATGCAACTTTGCTGTCCCTGAGGTCAAATATCTCAGGATGATTGTCAAACATAGACAACTTGTGATGGATCCTGTCAAGCTTGACGGCATCGCCTCTTGGCCAACCCCGTCTAAAGTCAAGGATGTTTGATCCTTCCTTGGCTTTGCCAACTTCTACCATCGGTTTATCCCCAACTACTCTACTGTCGCCCGTCCCCTCTTAGATCTAGTGTTGCCAAAGTTCAGTCCAGAACCTAAGGTTCGAACCTGAACCTCTGAACTGAACTGCAAAGTTCAGGTTCAGTTCAGGTTCAGGTTCAAGCTTGAGGTAGTAGGTTCAGGTTCAGATTCAGACATTGGCTGATATCAGAGAACCAGCTTAAACTAGCCTAAAGCATCAGCAAATCACATAGGTAGTATACGTACATCAGTAATTTTACATCATTCTTATTTTGGCTTATTTGTGGCTTTAATGGTCTTGCGTGCTAAGTGATTTGGCAAAG
>JBBPNZ010000130.1:0-35121 GCA_038091195.1 Phylloporus rhodoxanthus | reverse complement strand
TTTGACGTGCCACGCGCCATGCCCCACCTTCATGTCCCCAGCCGTCGATGAGCCCAACGGTTCGTTCGACCCACCCGCCACACCTCTACCTCCTCAGTCGGAGGACACGACACCGACGACGCAATGTCGTCGATGGCCCAGTGCCATCAACGACACAACAGCGACGACGACGCGTGCGCGGCCCCACTCACTGTCACCTGGAGGACAAGATGACGACGACGACACAACGGCGATGGCAACGACGACAGGGCCCCACCCACACCACCACCACCACCGTCTGGACACGACGACGACGACGACGCTTGCGCGGCCTTACCTCACCACCACCACCACTGCCATCTGCAGGATACAATGACGGCGAAGTAATGTCGTCGATGGCCCAACACCATCAACGACACTACCGCGACCGCACCCACACCACCACCGCTGTTGGGGGGGCCCGTCCCACCACCCAATGCGCCCGCCACGGTGTTGTCAGCGACCCGGCGCCATCAACAACACCACGACGACGTGTGGGCAACCACACCCCCACCAGGACACGACGACGACGACGTCATCGCAGTTGATGTCGACGCGACGTGCAACAGGCAAGGGTGAGGGCATGGAGCAATGACGACACCGTCGCAACGCACATGATGTTGCGTCGATATCGTCGTGGCGTCATGGCGCGCACGATGACGAAACAGGTGGAGGAGGTGTGAAGGTGCAGGGGTGAGGGCACACTGAGGCACGACACAACGGCGACGCTGGCGCAACGCACACAACGTCACGTCGTCGCCGTCAGGCAAGACGAGGACAATGGGTGAGGGAATGGCAAGATAAATGCGACCAGGACAGAAAGGTGGTGGCAACGATGACAATGACGATGACGTGACAACCGCCCCATCGCGGTTATCGCGTTGTCGTCATCATTGGGCGAGATGAGGGGAGAGCGCAAGGCAAGGACGAGCAAGGCAAAATATCTTTCTACACCTGGTGAAGTTATACATTCAATGATGCATGTGCTCCCATCCATGCAATGTAAATATGTTTAAGTACAATGCCCATGGGGGTTCCTGGGTTCCTCGTAAATTATATCTGTGTCACACATCGTGGTAAGCTGTACTTCAGTGAGTAGCATATCATTCATTCCTGTCGTAAACTCTATGTTAGACTCTGCTGGCTCAATTGCGAAGTGTAGGTTTATGATCAAACGAGGGGTCTGTTTGTTTGAGACACGAATTACTCCGGGTCGTTCTACATCGAAGTAAAAAACCGTCACGTACTAGCAGAGTGGGTATTACAGGCATCCATCTATGAGGGATCAGCGGGTAATGCCATCGGAAGCCGAGGGTAGATTAGGACACTCACGGAAGAAACACGTTGATGACGACCCCATTAAATAGCAAGGAGGCAGAAGACAGAAGCACGATCCCTGGAAGAGGCTTGAATCATCAAGATATCACAGCAAGGATGCACTAGACCTACCAACCACAATGCAAAGCACGACCACTCCGTCTCGCATGACGACAGCGACAATCTTGCTGCGCCTGGCACCAGGCCGGATTCCACGGTACGTGAGAAACAATAAAAGACCCTGTGAGATTGCCATGCCGGTCCCCACACACATAATCGTTCTAGGTATTTGAAGGAATGCACAATGACCATCGATGACGGATTTTGGTATTGAAACTGCCTGAGGGATAATCGACATAAAGAGCTCAAATGATATCAGGAGGCATGCAATTATGATGGCGATGTGGCGATGGCAATGTCCCTGATAGACGGCACGAACTAATGATGCAGGTTCAACTGTACTTTGAATTTGGAATAAAGCTTGACTTACTTCGAAGAAACAGGATCGCATTCAGTGACAGCTGCAAGAGCTGAAAATCAATACCTTCGAGTGAGTAGAAAGCCTCGCAGGTTGACACAGGAACTGGAGAGCATGATGCAAAGAAGGAGTGCCAGATCTGGTTACCACTAAAGATGGGGATTAACATGCGGAGCGAGCCCTCTAGGTGTAGTGAAGAGCACATTTGATTCACCAATCCAAACCACTTTGTGAAGAGGTATATAAATTTCACGTGCATCCGACCTGGTCGTCTAGCCAAGTACAGGTGAGTGTTTACCCCCTCGTTATCTGTGACAACTCACGACCATATGTGAGCGACCTCGTCATCTAGAGTGAGGAGATTATCCCAGGCAACCAACGCCATAGCAGCTCCTAGTCAAAAGGACGAGTACAGTCAGGTGAATAGCTTGCACTAGTTACCTCCCCACATCATAAGAATAAGAAGCTCACCGGAAGATAGGAAAGTGATCCGGGATATTTGGGGGTCTGTTGGTGGACCCAAACCAAACCCATCTTGTAGCTGGACCATGAACGAATAAAATGTTAACGCCGTTTGGAGATGAGAACTGGTCTTTCTTTTACCATTGAAGTTAGTATGAGATCTCTGACTCAAAGCCCAGAAGGGGGCGTGGACAAACTGCGGATGGGAAAGGGAGGGACAGATTCTTGGCGAGATTAGAACTGACGGCCATTTAAGATCCCCTCCCGACTTACCTCACCAGGAACTGGCTTGTAGCCTTGTTTAAAGACCAGAGGCGGCTCTGTCCAACCACCCGTTGGAACCCTTGCTGTGGAAACGACAGCCGCATGCATCTTGCTGTCTTCCAACGAGGCTAGGCAAGGTCGTGACTCTGTAAGCCATTTGGCGAAGGGTGTTTCAGGTATGTGCGTCGGCTCGCAACTAACCTTTACTGCACGGGGCATGAACTAGGCATGCCGCGCACATGTTGGGGGTATCGCTTCTTGGCTTTCAGCCCGGTAGTCCGAGAAAATCGCACGGACTCTACTTTTCAGGCTAACGCGTGGCAGCTTGTCAATGGCTTGCCATCGCCAACCACACTCCGAGAAGATTTGCGATCAAAAACTCCCATCGGATCGCACAATATCCGAGTTTGCTGTGAGTTATAATGACAAGACAGTGGCTGCAGCCCCGCGGGTGCCAGGGTTCATTAATCATTATTGGAATACCAATCCTTGATATTGCAACCAATGCTTAGATATGTCCTTTTCTCAACTTCGAGAAATTGAAGACGTACTACGATGACGCGGTGGTGGCCTGGTCAGGTCGTGCTATCTCACTAGCCAGAAATTGCTGATCCCAAAGCCTGGCGTCTTATGGCAGTACAGCGTGGCTGACGGAAGTTGTTCCACTCATCGCATGGGTCTTGTGGCTAGTGTTTCTTCAGCCAGTGGCTCGTGCCAAAATCTGATCATGCAGTGGACCCACTGGGGGCACTGCCTTCACTGATATCCCCATTCTACCTTATCGATTGATAGTCTCGCCGACACTGTACACAGGTATCCAAAGTCAGCCTGGCGTACATATATCGTGAAGAACGCAAGTGTTATGCAAAGACATGCCGTTATATGTACAGAGGTTGTGTGCATCTATCACACCAGCAAGCACCGAGAAAAAAGGGTTCCGAAAAAAGCCAACCATGTGTACCCAGGTGCCCCGAGAAAAAGAAGAATCAATGTCTTCGAACCACAGCAATCTGAAAATCCCATCCGCCGATGATATACTTGACCTCGACCAGTCTTCGAATCTCACGCCATCCAATGCTCACGTCCTCCGCGTCTTTAATGTCTGTCACGACGTAGATAAAGTCAGCGGGTGATAGGAGGGACCGAAGCAGAGACCCGATCAAGAATGCTATGAGCGCGACAACGAGCAGGATTGATGATGTGTACATCCTTGGAGGTGGCGATGTCTGCGCGATCGTCGGTATAGAAGTGGACTCTGGTTGCCGTGTTTCATCTTCGCCAAGGCCACCTGGTACAACGGGGACGACACCAGACGACCGACGGGATGAAGCAAGCGAAGGTGGCTGAATGTGGGAATTATGTTTGGCGGATAACGTCCAGTGCGTAAACGGATTTGGATAAGCATTTAGGAAACTGAGCAGACCCCCTGAGGTAGTACTAGATGTAGGCATTTGGACGACACTTCCGTTCTCGGAAGACTCCTGTCGTAACACATAAATATTAACTATCGTTTCCTACGATGTGCTTACCGGGGCAGGTGGTTTATCAGGAGCTTCTTGCTGTGGACTGCTCTCTTCTTGGGATTTTAAATCATGGCTCACATCAGCGGCCGGTACAATAGCAATGTCGTGCAACACATGATCCGCGCGACCAAGTGGTATCTTAAGTTCATCAGGAAACACATCGTCGCCGTCAGCGGATCTGTGACGCGCGTGAATACACACAAGTCCAGAGTAATGTCATTCGGCACAGTGCTCACCTCTGTAAAAGGAGCATCCTCGACACCCTATCATCCTGCAGCTCATCACGTCCAAGAGCAGTTAATGAAGCCTTCTCGCTGGCAACCCCAACCAAAACACCATCCACCCTTGCGTTGACAGGCCTGTCACCTCCATTTTTCTTGGTGCCATTGTCACTGTTTGTCATCCCTTTGTTGTCATTTCCATTGACGCTACCGAGGGGTCGAATGTCTATTTGCACGATAAATCCCTTGTCTTGTAAATCCAAGTACCATTGCGGCTTCGGCAAAGCACCGCGGGTCTCTCCCATCAAAGGATCCCGGACAGTGGATATCTGATATTGCGCCGTCGGTAACATCAACCGTAGCAGGTGGCGCGGAGGTCGGTCCACGTTCAGTCCCGAAGAGTGCATAGGCGATGCAGGAACAGTGTATATACTCGCCGAGATCGGAAGACTGGCCGTGTTTGTATACTGTGGAGAGCTTGGGGCTGTATATGCCTGTGACGACGAAGGAGCCGGTGCGAGCGAGATAAACTTGGTACTCTCTCGCACTGTTGACGTGATAGCGACGTCATATCCGTCAGGATACAGCTTCGTGTCGACAATCACTTCGGCAACGATGAGATCCGTACAGTGTTTGAGCTCGCCTTTGTTAGTGAACGCAGACGAAGATTTGATCCTCTCTATGGACGGCGAACGGGCAGATCCACTGGAAGTTCTACGATGGCTGGACGTTGAGGGCGGGGACGGCGAACGGAGCTCCGCTCCACCCGACTGTCGTCGGTCAGGTGCGCTGCCTGGCGAATTGACAGTTATCTTGCTCGCCCTTTTCGATTCATCGGCCCTGACGAAACTGGGATTGATGCTCATACCGCTTGTCGTCAAGGATATTGAACTGGTATACGCCCTCTCGGCGGAATCGTATCGACTCGCGATCAGCGTCCTCAACGCATCCTTCCTTTTGACTTTCCAAGTCGCCGACGATCCGCTAAGCCCATCCGACACAGCGGCTGTCACAGCAGCAGAAGCTCTGTGCTCTAACAAGACCAATCCCGCGGCTGGGAGCCTCACGAAGGGTAGCGGTGACGATCCCTTCATGTATGCTTCCACAGCACCTACGGCCTTCGCTAACCCGGCATTCATCATCGAGTTCACAGCCGCAGGAATGCTCCCAGCATGATCGACCGCGACAACGCGCGTCACCCTCGTCGAAGGGATCGCATAATTCTCTTTCGTGTACGGATCGAGCGTCTCGAGGATCCACCCATCAATGAACACCCGCCCGAGCGGATATGTATAAGGGTTGTACTTTGCCGGGCTGAACGACACTGCTGATGCGGGATGAAAAGAGGCATTGACGCAAAAGATGACGATCCGTGTTTCCTGCGATGATCCGGGTTCATTGCTAGGGTTTCCAACGCTGACTTCCCTATTTAATCCCCCTGGCTGTGGGAGCTTCGATCTTGCCAACATGGATGCGACCAAGAACCCTCTATCTCTAAAGGGAAATGCGCCCCTTGAAGTCACGAAAGCCGTATGGCATCTCGCGCCAAATTGTTCCAGGATAATCGCAGATGCGAATCGTTCGTCCCAGGCTCTGCGACAGTCGTAAGAGGCGACAATGGATGAAACTTCTTCAGCTGATACACCCTCGATGACTTTCTCGCCTTTGTGAACGGGTATTAGAGAAGAGATTTCAGGGAAGAGTTTGCGTTTGACAGAAAATCCCTTGTCGCTGACGAGCGTCCATCCTTCTTCGGGTCGTGTCTGAAGTTCTCGGAGCCAGTGTAACGCTTCGGAGACGTGCTGCATGGGTGGTTTAGACGCAGAAGGAGCAGCCACCTCTGTAGTCCCAGTACTGCCAACAGGAGAGATCGCCGCGACAGCGTTTTGTGTTGTATGAGTCGCTTGTTCCACAGCGTTCGACCAAAAGTTGGCCAAAGGGCTGGAGAACTTTGGAGCTGACAACCACGAAGAAGCAGCCGAGTTCGACGCTTTGAGTTCTGGAGGCTCTGGGGTTGAGGGTTTCGAGGACTCTGCACTAGTACTCGCGGTGTTGTCGCGATTTCCATCAGAAATCGTTACGCTGTCTGCATCCCATTCGGCACGTCGACGACGTATGACACTGACCACCGGAGGCTGATCGAGTGGAACTCGGGTCGGTTTGATGCGTTTCCGTTTGCTGAGTGCCTTGATCTCGGTTTCCGGGAGCTCTTCCACGTCTACGGCCACGCGTGCTCCGTTGACCATAACAATTCCCTTGTCTCTGGTACTCACTGGGCCACGCCGCACGATTGCGAGCAAACGCTCGTCAGATGCGAACAAGGCATCGTGAGTCAAGGTTAGCCAAAGCCCGCCACCAAGCAACGAGAGACGGTGTCGCCGAAGGGCAGTCACGGATTGAGGAGGTGGATCGACGACGATATCCAGAGATGATGCCCAGTTGTCCAAATCGCATCGTATCTCACACTCGATGGTGTGAACATCTGTCATTGTGTTAGTCGTGCCGTCCTCCGTACTTGCGGTTGTGTCAGCAGTTGTGCTCGCTATGGACCCGCAAGCCCCATTGACCCCATTCAAGCCACCTCTCCTTCCGTCTGAGCCTTCGTAAGCAACTCTGAAGAGGCCCTTTTCATGATCGTAGCGCATCTCGAGTGCCCTCGCCCCAGCTAACCTCGTCACCACAGGCGGACCACCGCATTTGATCACGAAGTCGCCAACGCCTGCGACGGCGCCAACCATCTGCGACGGAATCGTACTTGCCTTATTGCTCCATCCTTTAGGGTCAGACTGTTCAAGAAGAGTGAGTTGGGTTGTGGACGGTGACAGGGCTTCAATAGCCCAACCCTGCAAGTCCACTTGGGCACGGATAAAGGAGGGATCCGGAGGGGGATACAAGGGGAAGATGTAAGGGTCGTCTACGGAGAACAGAAACACATGGATCGTCGTGGGCGACTTGTACACTGTTTTCAGAAGGACGGTATCTCTTCCGCTGTCGGATACGACCAAGATCAGCCGCAAAATGAATAAGATGATATTTGAAACATACAATACAGGCCATGCGGGTTTCGTCTTGAAATGCCAAAGCTCCGTCAGCTCGTTCACATCCTCCAGGAGGACGGCATCGTCGTATTGCTTGTCCCAGAATGCACGTGCCCCTGGGGATACGAGTGCACCATACAGATCCCAAAGACCCAAGCCAACAAAAGTAGCCTCGGCACGATACACCACAAGGGTCGGATCGATTGAATCTAATTGAGTGACGGATACACCTCTTGCTTCCGTGGCTCGATTCACACATCAGCTAGAGAGTTATCGTGAGAAGGACCAAGACTTACTTCTTTTCCATTTGGCCTCCGGCTCTTGCAGAAGCGACGAGAAATAGATATAACTCCGCTTCACTCTTGACAGCATTGATTTTTCCGCAGTGGCCGATCTTTCCCCGCCTTCTTTTGCAAGGCGTGACCTCATTTGTGGTGCACCACTCCCAATAGTCCCCACTGAGCTCACAGACGATGACGTCTGGAAACTTGCGTCAGCTATGCTTGATGCATCCTGTAAGAGTTGTTGTTGAGCAGCGGACATAGAACCGGGATCGCGTTCTTCCACTACTTGAATAGTTTGAGGGAGACCATTGAGCCTGATGCCACTTGAAGGACTAGAAAGTTCGAGGACGACACGGACTTTGAGGACAGAATGTGCATCGGGGAGCGAGGAGTGCATAATTCGAAACACGGTTAATTCAAGTGGCTTAACTACAGCCCCTGGCATAGGTGCGGAACGTATGGCTGTCGATGTCCAAGGAAGCTTCTCTACCCTCTCTGACGAAGCTTTGGCGGTAACTTGGACGTCCCAACCTTCAGAAGCAGGAAGCAGAAGTTCCAGCGAGCGAGTCAGCCTTCTGTGCTCACGGAATTCATCGAGATTTGTGAGGTCATTGTTCTCCTCGCTAGGGTCCTCCTCGAGATGAACTAGGTATTCGACCGTTAATGCCTGTCTATCGAGTTGGAACCTGACCCTTTCGATGCTGACACCATAGCCATAACCAGCTAACATTGGAACTTTCGATCCGCGCATTTTAACAGTCTTGTACAAGCCCAAGATCATGGTGCACAGTTGCTGACGGATGGTGGTTGCAGAACCAAGATTCCATACAGAGCGAAGGTCGTGTTGCCAGAAACATGATATGCGAAGGCGCGGAAGGGAACTCGAGAGGCGTTTTCTGAGCGCATCAGAGGGAGAGCCGGATGTGGCAGGGGAGGGTTGAATGAATTGAATACACCATGTAGATACTGATTCGGATATGGAAGATGTGAGGCAAGGAAAGAGGCGAATGGGAGGACGTACGGCCAACATATGATCTGACGTAAGGAGGGGAGGGTCTGAGATATGCAGGTTCGTCAACGGAACGAGGCAAGGAAGTCGTGACGTCTATGATCGTAAAAGCATCTTGGTACAATCTAGAAATCGTAACTGCGTCTCTTGGACTTTAAATGATAAGTGTCAGCATGGGTTAAATGAGCTGGATGGGACGCGCACCTGGCTGGCCATCCTAGCGTAAAATGCGTCTTGGATATTCTCGTTCTACGGTCAAACATCTCAATAAGGTGTGCGCCCTCGACTGCGGGATCCCACTCCTGTACGAGTTCAGGAGTCGTGATGACAGCTTTCCAAGCATCAAGAACAGCCGATTCATCCGTGGCAGGCACGTCAAGCACGACGCGGTACACGTTCTGGCCAGACTTTGTAGTCTTCCGGTGTACAACGACGTCTGTCAACTCGGGGTTGGGAGACGCCCTCGACTTTCCTTTTGGCGGTGTTGGGGTGTCGGTGGCAAGAGGAACGTGTTTCCAATCACCGGCGTTGGATGAAGAGAGCAATTGGCGAAAGTTGTTCTCCGCTGCACCGAGTGCATCAGACCAAGCTTGACGGAGTCTGTGGAAGTATTTATGGTATTGACTAGACTTGAATGAGGACGAGTTGCACACCTTGTACCGTCTGACATGGTTCTACTGGAGGCGAACAAACCACGTGCCACCGAATTCGGAAGACTCCCCTTCGGAATTCGGCACGCATCATCAAGCATGCCAAGCATGACAATCGAGCCGAGAGAAGAAAACCAAAGTCATCCACCGACACGCAGGTGTGTTTCCAAGACGACCCTAGAGGCGTCGCGCTCACTACTGTCAATTTCAGCGCACGAATCCTCAGCGTACAATCGCATGTTGCGTTTGGATATGTGGGTGGAAAGGCAGCGGTATTTCCTCTCCAATGCATGGGCTACAATGTCGATGTAAGCATACAATGTGGGCTAACACACGTCATAATGACTCCACAACTCGTCTTTCAGGTCGTCAACACGGTCAACTTTGCCAATCATACCGGTGGGTAACTTCGGACAGTTTGACGCTCGATGCAAATGAATAGGCATCATTCCCAGGTTATGAATATTTTGGAGGTACCAGGACGAGCCCAGAGGAACTTACTCGTATCTTCGACTTCATGCAGAAGTCCGGCCTGCTGGTGCCCGGCCGCCTTCTCACTGGATACATCCCTAATGCAGAGTCATTGGGTTCGGTCCATGAGCTAGTCAAGAAGCTTAGAGCTTCTAATCCAAACCTTGTGTACCTCCTTGATCGTGAGTAATCCCGCCTTGTCATTCTACGCTCAAAACAGCATTTTTTTTCTCAGCCGTAATGGGTGACGCTGGAAGACTTTATGTCGCACAAAATTGCATATCCGCATACCGTCAAATGCTCCCATTGGCAACCATCATTACTCCGAACTGGTTCGAGGTCGAGTGTGTCTCTTCAAATCACTCATGCAATCAACCAGCTGATGGTGACCATCGTCAGACTGCTCACCGAATTGACTCTTACTGATCTTGCTTCACTGCGTGCTGCGCTGCAAAAGTTGCACGACATATACCATGTTCCCAATGTAGTCATCTCTTCCATCCCTTTGACCAAGCTATCTGCTTCAATCCCATCTTACATCCTTCCGCCTGTCCAGCCAAGTACCAGTTCGATCCATGATGAAAAATCATACCTCATCTGCATAGCATCTTCTGTGAACGAAAGTGATAATTCCGAAGGGGGGCCGTTATCCACCGTCCATGCGGGTTGCGTCGAATTTATACCGGGTTACTTCACGGGGGTGGGAGATCTCTTTTCAGCTCTTCTCATAGGCCATTTCCACCCCCCTCAAAGTGACACGTCCTACTTGTCCAGTCACGCAACGGCATTTCCTCCTCTCGCCCTTGCGGCATCTCATTCGCTTTCCAGAACACATGCTATCCTTTCCCTTACACACGAGTCTGCGTCCACATTAGATCTCCCCCTCTCGGATGACGAACTAGATGCGCGCGAGCCTGGCCGAAAAAGCACAAGGATGAAAGGCAGAGAACTGAGGATCGTTGAAGGACAAGATGTATACCGGCGTAAGGAGTGGGACAGTGTCACGAAAATGATACTGTGGAAGGAGTTCTGGGACAATCAGAATTGATGCTGATTGGCTGACATTTGGTTGAGCTTATTGACTGGATCTACTAGACGGTAGGAACTACGACGTGATGTGCAGACGGCGTTCCAGATAGATTTTCATGCCCAATCACTTGAAAATCTCAGTTGGTTTTCGCAAGCTGTGCTTGCATCAGTGACGCACGCCAAGGTCAGCATCACCATTTTGACCTAACACCGACGAGCCAAATAGTTCGCATCGAATACGCGGCCCATACGCGGCCCAAGCTAGCGGCATGGCGGTCGAGCCGAATAATTAATTTTTTTTATTCCTTTGCATTCCCAACTCATCAAGAAAAGGGGGTGGGTGGGGGAAATCGCAACGTGTGGAGTGCTTTGAACCAGCTGAACGAGCACACGGCGATGTTGTTCATCTAGTCGAGAGAAAAAACGCGCCAACCGGGCTGCAGCATTTCAAATAGCCGAATCACTCCGGACTACCCCGTCTCTGAGGAGAACGCGATCCAGTGCATTCCACCCCAGAATGCACTTTTTTTCACAGACAGAAGGGTGTTCCTTGTACAACGTCGCTGTCAGGGTTGACGCCCATAGGGCTCTCCCCTCCACACTCGAACGCTGTACTTCTCGAGGTTGGCGTAGACGCCGCTAGAATGGGTCAAGTCACGACTTGGGCGCACCCCTGAGCTTAAGATGTTCTTGTGTTGCATCATTACTTCCGCGACCCAAACAAGACATCGCAGTAGCACGCTTTGAAGGTGATATAGTGCGACAAATCCTGGTGCAAAGCGTGGTGGGGTCGCGATTGCCACTTCTGTGGGACAATTCGTCTCTGTTTCGTCGCGTGAAAGACGCACCTAACCACAACCACGTGTCGAGACAGCATTTGTGGCATGTTGGCAAGGCGGCGAGGTAAAACACATGAGGATCGTGGCACGCAAGATGGTGAATTCACGCCTATAAGTAACGAGTGCCTGGATCTCCGACATATCGATGGTCCAGGTTGCTGAGACTACCCAGCAGGCTGAACGCTTAAACCATTAAGCCATCATATACAGGGCTGGGTTCGATTATGTCAACGAGCAACATTTGGGGGACTGAAGATCCGATTGTCATCACCACCCACGGCGGTGACCCCCTTTGCCCCACTTCTCCAAGAGGAAGAGAACCATGTACTCAAACACCTCCCTGTTAGCTTCTCTTCTACTGATGCTATGGTCGCTGTATGTAGGCAGATCGTTAGCATTGAGCGACGTCGCAAGAGTGTGCAAGTGACCTGTCGGTAAACATCCTAAACCTGAAATTCCGAACTTGTGCCTTCGTCAACATGTCAAGTAAGTGGGCAGAGTGGGCCAAGTGGACGTTGTCATCCCCGCTGCCATGCATAAATAGAAAATCTATATTCTTGAACCCTTGCACGTTCGAGATTGAAGCATTGATGTATCCACCCGGATGATCGTCGGGAAGGCCCATGTACCGCTCCGTGTAAATTGAATCTACAGCCACAGGATAAGCGAACAACCCTTGTGTCTGGTACGAAGCTTAGCTCACCGTATAATCGCCAACTTGTGACGGGCTATAAAGTGAGCTAAGCGGGAGATCGCAGTGAGGTGAATCTCCACTTACCGCTACAGCCATCGCCAAAGAATGGATCCCGGCATCAGCCTCGGCGACCTTGGAAGCCATGAACCCTCCATAAGACTAAAATTAATAGCCATGAGCGGGTGTGGTGGTTCATGGATGTAAGTTCTCTTACCCAACCCCATATGCCAATGCGCTTCGGGTCTACGTAGTCCTTGCCTGCCCAGATGCTGGGAATAACATGAGCGAGCAGCAGAGAATTGTCAAAAAAAAGTACGGGACGCACCGTGCAGCATTGATCTGATCTCGAGTTTCCCAGAATCCTAGGTTGTACCTAACTGGATTGCGCAATCGGCGTCCCTTATACCCAGTTCCACGCCCATCAACTACGACAACAACATACTGCAGGGTGCAGACGAGGTAATCGTGCCAATCACGTTTGTACTCAAGGTCGATTTTCTGGCTTTCAGGACCGCCGTAGCTATTGAAAATCAGAATAAATCGTGACAGAGAGAGCACAAGGCGCACACGAGGAATAAGACCGCATACTTCGTGCGCCCGGAGTCGTCCATTCTAGGCGGCCGCATTTCCTTCACGTTTAGCTCTGGAACCTGGTAAGCGAGAGGGCATTGAGATCGAAACATGTGTTTCACCATAACCATCACTATCGATCGTGGAGTACGTGATAGTTGCTGCCTCAAATTCTCCAAGGGTCATGTTTAGTGCGGAATTGTCAGTAAGAACATAATCAAAGTCTGGAAATAGAACAATCAGCCACCAGCGGTTCCGCTGAGACACGAGTTACCAGGTCTGTTGATGTCTACCATTCTTTGCCACGGGACGCCCGGACCTGAATAACTTAGTAAATAGAACCCGGCACCAGACGAAAAGCTGGCGGAATAGGAAGATGGCAACGTATCATCGGTTAGGAGGGTAAGGGGGATGGGTGAGTCAGTGGTCGGAAACGAGATCGGAACTGAGTATAAGTGACGTTCAATAGATGAACGCGCAGCTTTGAAATAACTGTAGGTAATAATTTTTAGTATCATGAACCGCATCAACCGACGGACATTAAAATCTTACGACTCACATCAATCCTCGCTGGGTATCCACCGCTTGAATACCATCTACAACTTCCCAGGGACCAGAGGTGAGGAAACGCGGCGTGGAAGAAGTAGCCGGGTCAAATAGGGCAATATGATTATACCCATCTTTGGTGGGCACGATGTCCAGGTAAGCGGGAGAATCGCCAAACCGCAGACTTGATGGAACTGGGTGGATAGTCTGACCCTATTGGCGTGTGGACTACTCAGTTCTAGGGCACGCAGCAACTAAAGGGTCACTTACTGCTTCAATCCAACCCTCGTCACCCTCTTCGCCATCAATGCCAAGCTTCCTAACGACCTTGCCTGTCACAATTCCCCCAGGACTTGCGGCAGCCAAGTCAAACAGCACGACATTCCCATGATCAGCGGCTCTTGTGACTTCCTTCAACACCAACGTTGAATTGTCAACCCAAGCGACTTGGTTAACGATGCTGTTGTCCAAAGGGAAGCTATCGGACCATCTGAGGTCTATAACGGCTTTATCTGCGACGGAAGTTGTTGCAGACTCCGACTGACTCAGATAAAGATCAAGATCAAAAACGTGCACGGATACGAGAGGGTTGTGGTAACCTGGCTTGGGGTATTTAATTACCACCTCTTCCGTATATGGGATAATGGCATAGGAATCTTCGGTTGGGTTATAGATCGGAAACCTGTACTCCTCGACAGTAGTTTCGTCGAGGCGAAGAAATGCAACCCTCGATGAATCAGGAGACCACCAAAGCGCGTAATCTTGCGACAAAACCTCTTCCTCATAGATCCAATCCGGTACACCATGGAATAGTGACGCGTTACCACTTGTGGTTACCCGAATAGGTGATGTCGAAGTACTGGCGGCCAGAATAAACGGCAAGTTACATATCCTCGAAAAAGAGATACTCACAACGGTGACGGAATTATGTACAAATCGTTAGAAGCAACGAAAGCAATTGATTGACCGGTAGGGGACCAAGTAGCATAAGCCGTCACCGGGGGATTGGCAGGCGGAAGAAGTGGATAAGTGGCTCTGGTCTCTAGATTATGAATGTAGTAATTCCCGAAGCTCGAATGTCTCCATTGCTAATACTCTTTGAGAATTGAAAAAACGAGGGCTTTGTGCGAACCTTTTGATGATTCGATTTGACAAGGATGTATTTCATGTCTGGCGAAAGTTTCCATTCGGTCCAGAGAATTGTCCGACCATTCGCCTGCGGTAGTGCTTAACGAAGATGTGATTGGAAAGACAAAACCATTTACATCTTTGATATCATTATGTGAAACCAGTGGAGTGGTGGTATTTGTCCTGAGGTCGACAAGCTGAATTTGTCCGTTCAGATAGGTCGAGAAAACTCCATCTCCAGCTAATGCCGTATCAGCGGTGAATGATGAAGGTTCGTTGCCTACTCACCTTCAGGAACCCAGTGAAGGTCTTGAATATGTGGGCTAAATGTCCCGTTGAATATGTGGTCAAGTGACACTTTACGCGCTCTTGATGGACGGTACGGCTTGCCGTGATAAAGATTCATTGCGGCAAACACACCAATGCAGGCAGACAAGAGCACCAATGACACCAGCGAATATATGAGATACCTCAGGGCAGTCGGACGCTAAATGGAGAAGTGGTTGATGAGTTCCAAAGTGATGCACCGCGCAGGGTACTAACTTTTCCACCTCCCACTCGTAAGCCGTTTCCTGGCTCGGAGTCCCCAAATTCGTCTGAAATTTCACGGTGTTCTGATTTATGCAGGGAGCGTTCTTCATCCGAGTCTTCCTGTGAACTTGGTGGGTCAAATGGACCATCTCCATAGTAGACCGGTGGTCGGACGACAAGTTCAAGGTGCGGTTGAACGCGAGGTAGCTGAGAGGGAATGTCTGCGCAATCTTCGTCTGCATCACTGTCAGCAATGCGCTCGTACGTGGGGTTGGGCATTGCTGAATTGTTTCAAGATCTAGTAGTAGGTGCTAACGGTCGTACATGCCTTACATAATCCTGATCACGAGGTCGCCCTTGCAACGAGCCAACACGGTCACACTCTCGGACAGCCGCCATGGCTCCTCGACAGAGTAGCTGGGATCCAGTTTTGCTTATTTCTCAGGTATTTAGTTTTTATTGCTATCTGTGCCGCTGATGTTCGTCGCTAGATCATATCCATGCAGACACTGCATTACCTAACACTTTGTGTCTTCATTCCCCCCCTGCTGGCGGTCTTTGCAGAGCCCACTTCTCTCGTGTATGAAGGAGGAGCAGCCAATGTTGGTATGTAGCTTTTTTTTGCCAATGCACCCACCAGGGAAATACGACACGGTCTTCAGGCATGATAATGGACTGGAGAGAAATGGCGGGTCAACCTACTGTCCGCGGCGTGCAAGGCGAGGAACGATGGAGCTCCTATTATGGCGCGTGGAGTGGCGGGAAACAGGTGGGTGGCGGTTGGGAAGATGGCCAATGGGACGGACGGACGGACCCTATACGAGGCTGGGTCATCGCGGCATCCTGGTTGATTGCTTCTTCAGCAGAGTATGTATCTCGTATTATGTTTTTTTTTCATGCACTAACTCTCCACAAACAGTATCTATTACTTGTACACTTTCATACGGCGCCCTCGCCTCGTTTTGGACTTTGCATTGACATTAGTGTTCAATCACCTGGTGCTCACGACATATTACTCGGCTTCCATCCCTACTTCATTGTTCTTCTGGCTTTTCATAATTACAGGGTCTGCTTGGACGGTAATAATCGCGGAGCAACTCTGCGTAAAGAGGGAGATGACGGAAGGTTTGGTCATATCTGCTCCGAGGGACGAAGCTGACGAGATGGAGATGCATGGGTTCCTACGTAGAGACTAAGTGAGCAGCACTTCTCTTACGGTATATCCTTCGCCTATTATCATCATTGCAATGTACCACTCAACGCCGATACTCATGTCTGTATGTTTCAGGGATGGATTGTTCGTGGCCTGCCAGCTGACTGGAGGCTGCCTAAGCATAAATTCATAGTCAAACGGATGCGCGTTTGCTGACATCTTCGCAAGCTCAAGGTTTGATCTTTCCAGTACACCCGCTGGGAGGGTTTTCACTCTGCGGCGCATGTCCGTTTATTTCATTGGCATATGTGGCGTTACCTTGCGGTCTGTCCCTATATTGGTTCAGCTGATTAAAAAGTATGCATCTATTCTATTCTTTACATCGTTCTTTTAATTGATATCTGATTTCAGGGAGTGCGCCTCTCTAATCTCCGTCGACACGACCGGTTCATCAACAAAGTGCTCATCAATGGAGTGTGACGGCCCGCGAGAGCAGCACAAGCTTGCGAGACTTACGCATGAATATGGGTCCAACCTGAACATCCGCCGCCGGGTACCTCATCCAGTAGGTCTATACCACGAAATTCTGTACGTTGGCAGGTGGGCGACATCGTTGACGCAATCCGGCTAAGAGATCTTATTGGCCGGAGTGCGAACCCTTAGTATGAATCGGCTTAAGTGCCGCCGACAAGATAGAGGTTTCATACTCTGAGAATGAGTCAAGACGCATTCCTGAATTAATATGCCAGAACCCACCGCCTCAGGAGAGTGCTGTAGCGGAGCTGGTTCACATCATGCATCAAAGACGGTGGCGGTGGGCATTTGAATCTTGGACTGGAGATATGGCGGCTGTGAACTTTAACCCCCATTGGAGACTTGGTTTCGGGACTAGATCCGACGATTTCGCTTGTAAAATTATAGATCATTCTTGGCAGTCTCACCGACAAATACGATGTCTCCGTTCTGTGTCGCGCCCCCTCTCATATTGGGAAGGGGTGACAGTTTGGGAATCCAATGCTGGGATGAGGCACGGCATTATGTTGTTGCTGTTCCTAGTACCTACGTGAGTGTTTACGCATGCGATCACCTCAGTTCGTATTGAACGAGAGAGTTCTATTCGGTCGTTGGCCGTCCCCGCTTGGAGTCCGATGGCATTGTCTTGCAGCTTGCTGTTGTGCCCTTCCGAGTCGTTGTCATACTGGCGCACGGAGCCTGTTTATTATGTATTACAACAACTTGCCAATCCAGTTGCAGGAGGGTTGAATGCGATCAGCTGAGATTCGCTAGTACCGAAGCCGCATTTGCCGTAATGAGCGGAAACCCGCCTGGATCTCTAATGCCACAACAACTACTGCAGGGGGGTCGCATCACGGCAGCACTCCCGAGGGACCGTATGGACCAGGTCGGGTGGACGTAACCTGGAACCCAGGCTCTGTCAAGCTTGTCGGTGGAAACCGTTGCGTCTGGGCCCTTCACCTTATCTCACAAGTCTCCGACATGAACAGCCAAGTTTGGTCATGAATTCTAGGACATGAAGAGTCGCACTACTACTCAAGTATTCTCAATAGCTGTTGGAAGCGTTACCGAAAGTAATTGATATCCTGTTCACTTGCTACCCTGCACATATATTTGTGCACGAGGCACTAATAAATCACTTAAATACCCTGGCGAGACGTCTGACCCCCCGCTCTCCTCCTCTTCGCTACTCTTGCACAGTCATGGAAACCTTGAAAAATATGCTTTCCCCGCTAGGGATGAACACCAACGCCATTCAAGATACTCTGGTGCCCACCAACTCTTTCCTTTGTCAATACTTCACACTGAATTGAATCGGCCTCTTCTGTAGAAGCTCGTCGTCATTGGGGGAACTGTCGAAACGGCGAGACGCGCTTCCGTTTCTGCTTGGAACGGTTTCATCGACTGTATGCTATGTCCTGTCCTCTGTAGTTGAACCTCGACATTGAGCTCTCTGCCACAGCGTTTTTCCTGACCGCGCACTTCAGTCAGGAGGATTACCCATATGATTGGTGAGCAGCGTCGTCCAAACGGGGTGTATTTTGCGCTGACGAGTAACAGGTTGATGCATTGGTTGTCCAAGGTAAGGGCTCTAACCATCGCAGCTTCTGCGCCGCTAATGTCGTCTAGCAACCCGCATGGGGTCGTAGTCGAGAATTTGAAATAACGACGCGTACAATTAGTCGCAATGTTCTCACGCCCTCAACAACCGGCGACTTGGAAGACGAAGACGAGGACGAGGACGAAGATGCTCTCGTACACGGCCGTCGAAAACGCAAAGTGGCATTCATGCCAAGTTTAGGTGAAGTTTACCGATTCTATATGCTCCATAATCCAGTTCTCATTCTTTTTTTGCTAGATACAACGCACACAATTTATTATCGTGGTCACTGGTTGAGGGTGTGTATTCTATCGTCATCTTCACTAGGTCCTCGGAGAACTCATCCATTTCCGGCTTCAAAGATAACGCGGACAAAACGTTACCCGGATTATGGGCATGGCGCATCTCTAAAGATTAGGTGAAACGAGTTCATACTCCCTTTATTGGCATAACTCACATTAGTTTAGCGTCGTTGCTCGCAACAATGATATCCTCAAGAAACTGGTCCTGGAAGCCAAGCGCGAGTACGAGAAGGATGCTGAACATCGCGTCCATATCTTCATGGCTGATACGTGAGTTGGTAATCATCTAAGGTGAGAATGGCGCTTATCTAGGTGCGTGTGCTTGTTAGGACCTATGGATGTTGGAGGTGGAATGGAGCCCGCCAAAAGCGGCCCATGAGCTCTATTGTGCTCCAACCAGGAGTTAAAGATATGATTTTGGCTGATTGCAAGGACTTCCTGTGCTCGGAGGATTGGTGAGTGAAATGTAGAATCCTACCAGGCCATCAAATAAGAAACTAATGTCTTCCAGGTATGCCGAGAGAGGTTTGTGAGCCTGGTAATGCGAGAGCTCGCGCTCATCGGGTTCGGGTGCAGGAATTCCGTTCCGCCGAGGATACCTCCTCTACGGTGTTCCGGGAAGGTATGATAGACTCGCATGATATGATGTGCCGAATATTGATCTATTGCTACGCAGCGGGAAGACGTCGCTGATTCATTCGTTGGCTGGCGAACTGGGTTTGGACATTTACGTTGTCAGCCTGTCATCAAAGGGGTAAAGTTATTTATGAACTTCATCATGTTGTCCTGACAGGCCCTCTATAGGATGAGTGATAATACATTGACAACATTAATGGGACATGTACCGTCTAGGTCGGTTTATGTCCCTTTCCTCTCGACGGGCTGTACTGAGCTGTTAAACTTTAGATGTATCTTACTGCTTGAAGATTTGGACGCTGCTTTCACGCGCTCCGTCAGTCGTGATTCGTCATCCACTGGCGTACCCACGGTACCCATATCAACGCCCAGCAATAATGAGACAAATGATGACTCTACGCTTAGTCTGAGTGGCTTATTGAACAGCCTTGATGGCGTCGCTGCGGCAGAGGGCCGGTGAGTGTCCCGTCACAGAATTGTGTGAATTTTGCTAACAATTTCCCTTTATCAGCCTTCTGTTTGCTACTACCAACCATATCGAGCGTCTCGATCCAGCGCTTAGCCGACCAGGCCGCATGGACGTATGGGTGAACTTTACCCATGCGACAAAGTGGCAAGCAGAGGGCATTTTCAAATGTTTCTTCTCCTCCAAACCTGCTGCGTCATCGACAGGGACCACCTCACAAGAGAAGGATGACGTGTCGCAAAAGAATATGCCTCTCCCTAAACGTAAGACCCCCGGACCCGCTATTCCGGCGCTCGAAGAACCTGAACTTGCGGAACTTGCGGAACGTTTTGCGGATGCCATTCCCGAGGGCGAACTCAGCGTGTGTTTGCCGAAACTTTAAGACGTAGATCCAAACCCCTGACTCTCCTCGTGTGATAGGTGGCAGCGTTGCAAGGATACCTTTTGAAGAACAAAGTCCGTCCCAGGGAGTGTGTGGACGAAGTTGCCGATTGGTCAGTGGGTGCCCGAAAATGTCCGAAGCCACTGACATCACTTGCCTCAGGGTTATTCAAGAACGCGAGACACGCGAGAAGCTCAAGAAGGAAAAGGCTGAGGTACATCTAGCACATTCGCAGCGTCAAGTAAATATGGCTGACATTTCAGCAGCGTGAAGCCAAGGAGAAGAAGGAGGTATGTAGTGATTCTTTTGATCAACTGCCATCCCAATTGACCGACAATGTGACTTGCAGGCGGATGACAGAGAACGCAAAGAGGTGCAGTTCCATTCCTATATTTCCAGCTCGGGAGTTTGACAGGGTCTCCGTAGAGGGAAGAGAAAGTCACTAGGGAGGTAAATTGCAGTGTTTGCCCTCGATTCGTGTCTGCTTGTGCTGATAACCTTTCCGAATCCAGCAAGAAGAGAGAGAGATAAAGGAGGTCAGTGCCACGTTTGTTCCTCCGTTCTTTTGTCGTCTCGTGGGCCAACCCGTCCCTTGCAACCTTTACAGAAGCTCGAGAAAAGAGATCGGTCGAAATCCAAGAAGGCGCATCGTGCCGATGTGAGCATAAAGCTTGAAAGCACCATCTCTGCGAGTACGAGCACGGCCACCGACACTGCCATTCCCGTTCTTCATAGCGAATCCGTGTCTTCCTCGGAGTCGGACATGAGCAACGGAGGCATTGAAGCAGACACGGAGGGGAGTATGACGTCAGAGGAGGAGCCGGATAAGCTTGTTGTCGCTGCCTCGGACTGCTTGAGGGAACGAGAGCCCGCGACCACCAAAGACAAGTGGATTGCCGTCAAAGGTCACCCTTCACTGCCATTGCCTCTGTCATCATCTTCCGACACCTGAGTGCGCACGCGCACAGGTACGGGGAAGGTTGCGCCTTTGTGCGCCTCACATCGTCGCCGCCCTGAACTACTTTGTCTCGTCATTTTGTTAATCGGGTTGGGTATGGGGTGAGGGAAGCCTTCTCCCGCCCCTTTTATACCTCGCACTTCTCCCGGTCTTGGGTCTCGTGCCATTACTGAGTGCTTCCAGCTTTGTGGCTCCGTGTCCTTACTAAGTCCAATAAAGTAGCCATATATTTTGCTGTTACATTAGATGCAATCTGTGGTTTCTCATCGTGCAATGCCGTATATCCATTTGGCTGACTCACGTCAGTAGGAAGAACTTCAGATTGAAACCTCCAAACAAACGGACATATGTAAGAAAGTGAGCAGCGGGAGCTATGCTCTATGCTGGCTTCAGGTTGACGTCAGAAAGCGTCTTAAACGCCTCCTTGTATGCATCCAAGAGCGCCTTTACCCGCGTCCGCTCTGCGACCAGCGCCTCGTCCTCATTCAACAACTCTGCAAACAATTCGGGCTTGTACAACGTAGCCACCAACCGATTTTGCACTTCCTTGGTCGAATAATTGACCAAAAAGTGCATGATCGCTTTCGGAATCAGATCTTGTATGGTCTGCCGTGTGATCGAAAAGTAGGAGGCGATCAAGGACCGGATGAGGGACGTCTCCATTTCTTCTCGTTGCGTCATCTGTACACCGCTATCGGATGACGACACCTAAAAGAATCGAATAAAATCAGCTTCAATCAGATTCGATATAGAACCCAACGTACAGCCTCGATGTGTTTACCCAGGCTTCTCATATCATAGGCCGCAGTATTGCCATCAAATGTTCGTTGACCGGCCATGAGCCCGGTGGGAGCGGGCGAGTCAGTGGTTGAAATGTCTCGACCGGTCGGTACGGGGGTCAAGCTTGTGTGTGATCGCTCGACGCTTGATCCACCGACGGGACCGGGACCATTCTGGCCAAAAAAGTAATTCAAAAAGGTCTCCCGCGCCGTGTGAGGCGATGAACTGGATGTGCTTGGCTGCGTGTGCGACTGAGTTGGCGGGAGTACGGATGAATGCCGAGGACCATGATGGAATTTTGATGAGGATTTGGTTGAAGTGCCCACAGCAGGAGAGGACCCCGAGGTTCGTGCCCGATCGTGGAGCGTAGAGGAGACAGAGCGTCCATCCCGGGAAGGAACACCGTTCACGCCAGCTGGTTCTTCAGAGGGGGACTCTTCCCCATCTTCGGGTGTCTGAGAGCCATTTGTCACTTCAGCACTGACGGGCTAGCGTAATCAAATGCGGGTTTTGCGAATGAATCACAGGAATTACCATGGAGATCAGACAAGATGTGGTTAGAGCTTACACGTGGCGGGATTGATTGCCTCGGAGCTTGACTCGTGGCCGTTTGTGCGGCTACTGCTGACCCTGAGATGAATGCGGGATGATTCGTGTTGATATAAGCAGCCTGAATCTCGATGAGACTTTGTGCATATTGGGATGTGGGCCCAAGGCGTTCGCGTAAGAGTTCTGATACGCATTCAATCAGTTGCGCATGAAGGCGGGGGAATCTCTCTAATTCCTGCAATCGGAGATCAGAGACGTAAAAGAGCGCTTGGATAAAAACTCCATACCGGACTTGTACAGTTATGGCAGAGCTTCACAAGTTCTTCGTAGACGAGCTCTACACAACGGAGGCTCGGTGCTTCTAGAAGTTTTATTTGGGGTTTCACCAATAGATCAAATGCTGCTTCGGGGACAAAAAGACTGGGCCGTGGACCTGTGGAGTTCCGGATTGCTGTACGGATATCTTGATTATCCAAGCCTGCTGTAGAATCTATTGAAGCGAGCACGTGGCCGAAGACGTCATTGAAGATATAATATATCCGTGCACCACCTGATAACTCCTTAGTAGACATATCAACTTTGGTACCCTCGATGGATGCGATGAAGTCATGTGCAAATTGGTTCATGAGACGTAAGATCAGCGCTCCTTGCTAGCGGACAATGGGTTATCCAGTAATTGTCATTGAAGCTTCAACCCACTTGGTTCTTGTCGCCAAAGATTGCAGCGTCACCGAACGAGTCGAGTTCTTGCTGTGCTTGACCCATAAGCGTATTCAAACGCGCCTTCATATCTGGAAGCTTCTCCCGTATGTGGTTTATCAAAACCTATGTGAATTGAGGCAGAAATCACACGCCTTTCATCGCTCTTACGCACCTGATTCAGCGTACGAGCAAGGTACTTTGTCCCATTTTTATGGGTAATGTTCCGATACGCGGCATGGTTTTTGAAGAACTCAGATTCCGAGTCTAGAGCATCTGGCATACTCTTCTCAGAGATGATATCCTGCTGGCTTCTGTTTACAACACCGATGAAGCCAAGTTTGAGAGGATATATGCGTCCAGTCAGGATATCGAATGCATTCGTTCCAGCGTCCATGATGTCGAGTTTCGTCAAAACACCTATTGTTCGGCGACCTTGGGGGTCAACACTTCGTGCAAGCTTTAGCGAATCCGAGTTGGCAATGTCCACATTCGCGGGGGAGACGGCAAGAATTACACTTTAAAGCTGGTCGGTCACAAATGATAAGCAGCAGTCTGCCGCGCACCTGTTTGGCTTTGAGATGTACTCCAAAACTAGGCTTCTAATCTGGCGTTCTATGTCACTTGGCTGGTCGCCTACCGGTATCTAGAATGCACGTTAACCCGGCTAGGGAAGGTCATGCTAGTACGTCCTTCATCATTTACATACCTTTGTGAGTCCCGGCAAATCTACCAAAGTAAGATCAAGTACATTGGGACTGTAAATCCTGAGCGAAATCGGTAACCGGCTAATCCCTTTGTTCTGCCCTGCCACACGAAACGTCTCTTGCTCAATCTCGCGACGGACATCATTGAAATCAATGAAACGCTTTTCAACGTGAAGAAATTGTGCCCATTCTGTGGAAAGAGGTGGACTTGAGGAAGGGTCCGGAACGGGCGTGTGAATGAGTTGTAGAACAAGTGGTCTGCGTGTGACAATGCCTTGACCACGGGGAAGGAAATCTCGTCCAACGATGCTGTGTGCAAATGTGACATTAGTGATTGAGAGTAGAGACAAAGGTCGGGGCATACTTCTCCAGCACGCTTGATTTACCAGCTGATTGGCTGCCCACCTGAATGGAGATTAAGGACGATTTTCCCCGAGTGTGAGTGAAGACGTACGACCACTAGCTGGGGCATATCCAGCTCACCGCCTGCGCAAATCAAGGTCACCCACGGCCGTACGAAGATGAGGTTGGCACGCACCGAGATGGTGAAAGGTGTCTTGAAGACGGTTGACGAGCTTGATGAGATCGGAATCCATCCTGATAGCGATGCGACTGGTGGCTAACTGGAAGAAGACGTTGGCACTAATGCTTTGTGGTTTGAACGCGTGCCACGGCGAGCGCGCTAACGCGTCGTCACGGCTACCTACTAATTGCAAACTTTGGCCTTGTTTGGTCTTATGAATTTACAGTAGTAAAGTTGTAGTTCCAATGTTGACTTCTATCATAATCTATCTAGCTAAGACCGAGCCTCTATTCAGATTGCCTTGCCTTGAACGAGGCCTGGCATGGTGTATGAGGTGAAGATCAATGAATACGTGTGATGATTTCGCTTACGCTCAACTTCGGCAATAGCATTAATGAGAATGTCTTTTTGAGTCTTCTCGTCCTTGAGGCCGGCCAGGACTTTCGCAATGACGGTCTTGGCCAGTTCAGTTTGCTCGCTCTCCTTCTGCTGTTGCTCGTAGCGGACCCAGCTGTCAAGAACAGATTTAAGTTCGCTCGCCAATGCGACCTTTTGACGCTGTACAAAAGCTTCGTTCTCCAACTTAGCAGTCTCCTGTCGCGCATATTTAGACCAGATTCACTGTAACTGGGTGACAGCTGACCTTTGAAAGGGCAAAGAGGCCTTCCGTCAGTGAAACAACATCCTTCATCTGTTCAACAGCATCGATGCGGTCCTTGACTGCTTGCGTGTGCCCAGCACGCGAATCATTAAGGACACCCTTGATGCGTTCAATGTGACTGTTTGCCCAACTCTTGTATGGTTCTTGGATTGCCTATAAGGCAGCAAATACGTTTGGGAATAAACTCTGACATGGCAACAACCTACGTACCCGGTAAAGGTATGCGAAGAGGATGAAAGTGCCGACGGCGACAACAGTTTCCTCATTCACAACGTAGATTTCTTGAGAGATGGCAGTCGCAAGAAGGCCCGTTCCAAGGAGAGCTGCACCAGTCTTTGTGATCAGACCGGGAGAAGAAGGAAGGCTGTTAATAATTTCGGAGGCACGCTCTGCTGGTGGCGGAGGGTTGGCGGAGCTCATTGAACGACTGTACAGTATTACTTTGCTTTATTCATGAAGTAAAGCGAAAAGACTCGTACGCGGTGATGGCCCGAGCGATAGTTGGGACCGCGCGAGGTCGAACTGTCGAAAACGACTAGTCATTGCACTGGACAGAGATACAAATCTAGTTGATACCCACCCGCCTTGAGTGAGTGTAGGGCAATCCTAGACGCCATGAACAAAGCAATAAGACAGAGAAGAACGAGTACACTTGGAATACCGTGAGAACTAAATTATTCCGACTCTACACGAACATAATAATCTTATATAATCACACCTACTCTCCTCCGTGATGATCAGTGGCAGCCGTGCTACAGTCTATGCAAGTCTAGTATTCAAAGACCTTGATACGTTTCTTCTTTTATTGTTGTCACCTGAGAAAAACCTTTTGACGTATTCCTAATTTGACCCAGCTGAGACCTGCTGGTGACCATGAGGCACTGCCAAGTTGTGCCTCGTACCTCGTTTGCCATCAAGTAGCCTGTTTCACTCATTAATGCTATCAAAGAGGCGCCGGCAACCTTCTCTCCATTATGCATTCCGCAGCACACCTACTATCATTTCATGTCTACAGAGTGGGTGGTTTTCTTGGTAACGATAAGATCGTAATGGCGCAAGACAAGGTTACGGTTGCGTGCGCACATATTATTTATCGTCGTTCCGTGTTACTCACCCTTGTAGATATTACCTCAAGGGTAGTCGGCGCGTTTCGCAATGGGAGTTCGCCCTACATGCCAATGGCCTTGATGGAGCTCTCATCTGCCGAGTTTCGTCCGGGTATACAGGGCCACCAATGATCGATGACATACCCTCAGGACCAATGATAGTAAACATCACCTCCGAACGGCGTTCAGTTAGCTTAGAAAAACGACGCGGTACACCCCATGGCACCCAGTGGTTCAAGGGACCCGATAATGTGGATTATCACTGGAGGTGCATCACACATTTTTGGCGAAATGAGATGCAGGTACGCTCCTTATGTCTACGAATGGATTCTTTCACGTACCAAGCCCTTTCCCCCCAGTGTCTGGACACAAAAGGAGAGATTGTGGCGACTTATCGTGCCACTACAATGGCCCTTTCCAAGGATGGCGAACTGCGAATTTATCCGGTATGGAACCATTCGCATTCTTCTTCCAGAAAGCTGTGTGCTCACTATAGTAGCCGGGTCAAATCATGATTGACCTACTGGTCGCTACTAGCCTTGCAATACAAACACCGAGCCATTAGCAGTTCAATAGTATAATTACGACGCAGCGGGTATGCTAGTACGTGATATCCTATTCGTGTTTTTTACTGCCCATTTGGATTTACCAGTAAAATAGCCACGATGTTGGTAACCATGAGGCAATGCCATATGGACTAGCGAGTATCAGCTGAGTTGTTCGGCTAGACTGGCAGATACTCGTAAGTTTCAAAATGCCCCTGTATATTATGCTAGAGTTAATGTTTTGAGTTCCAGCTATTCTTCGACACTCTTTACACCCAGTATCGTAACCAGATGCCTTGAAACGCACCAGGCTGAAACCCTCCTGCGGTTGCGGATCCTAGTTCGGGCGAGGGGAGACCAAAACGTCTGGTGTCGATACTACTCGCGGCTTCCTGCATGAATCTTTAGGTTTATATGAACGCAAGTACAATCTCCTATGTATTCAAGTGTTTCAAGCAAATTAGTATACGCTCCATTTGATTTGGCATCAACTCAACTCCCGACAGGTAAATCCCGAAGTCAAAGATACCTTAAAACTGTCACTGAATTTTTATGCAAATCTCTGCACCGCCATTTGTCGCTATTTTAAGGATACTTAATGATGTGCTGTGGGAAGTTGTCTGAAGCCCAAGATACTCGCATACGACATGAAGAACCTGCACTACAGGCTAGCATGTGTCATTTCAGTTGGTAACGTATCATCCCACAATTCGATCGTTTATCTGGAAAGAGAAACACAAAACACAAAAAGGTCATGGGTCACCGTTTCTGTCACATGGTGGATGTCTTGCGCAGGCTTCGGTCCTACTTTGCGCGCAGCACAGAGCCACAGAATAATGTCAATGTGAAGCGCATCCGTTCGATGCCGATGCCGGTGCGCCCCGCATATCTGAACCCATTCTACCTATCCGACAGATCCCGTTGAACGCATTTGCTTTTGACGATCGAACTCTGAGCCATCATAACGCCATCGAGCGAAGTGGTCGAGGCTTGGGATGGCCAAAACACAACCGTTGTATTTGCATGTCTATCGAATGGGTATTTGGGGCGATGACAAGAATACACCCAGGTGAGCCCCAGTTGTATATAGAATGCGTGAACTGTGTTCCGATTGCTGCATCGCACCATCGCGCGTATGCACGCCATCATCATCGTTATCGCAATTGCTATGACCATCCTCCTTTGTCTTGTGGTCACTTGATGTATCGAACGTACCATCAGATACTTTTTAAAAGGGACCCGATTCACAACAACTTGGCAATTCGGCCTCCATGTTGGCGGCCCAAACGGCGTACTGGTGATCTGCCACGGCAAGTCACCTTACCTCGGTCCGCCGATAGTTGCGACTGACCCAGGTCCCATCAGGATCACTTTTCGTTCGGAACAAGGATGCGTCGTAAAAGTCCACCGCGGGAAGGCCCCAAATGACACCTACTCGTTCCAGGGACTGGATGACAAGGCGTACCGTTGGCGGCCGAGTTCGTGGCTTTGGGGGAACAAGATGGAGGTATGTAGGTCCATGATCGTGCTTGAAAGAAGGCTTAGGGAAGGGGATGCGGCTCTGGATTCTACATTGAACGGACAGTGCCTGAACTCTCAGGACGAGGTTGTAGCCATGTACCGCATCGCGGGGTTTGCGATATCCAAGGACGGGGAGCTCCGCATCCACCAGGTGTGAGAAATCTGTCGTGATTCGTTCGTTGGTTTGTTGATCTGCCAACTGGGAAATAGCCTGGCCGGTGTATGATGGACTTTCATCGTTGCAACTTGCCTTGCTATGCGCACACCGGATTATTAGGAGTATATTCAGTGTCAGGCTCTTTTTCGCCATTCGTTTGTGGTGGATTCAGAGCCTTGTGATTTTATCGTATGCATGGTTGAGTTGGCGTCTGCATCGCCATGGCTCGCTCTCCTGTCATGTTTTCATCAACTTACCGTCATCAGTGTAGACTACACAATTTACTGCATCACATACTTATATTGTTCTTCTAATGCCAGACCAAAACCAGACGCGTTAGAGCACTGTCCAATAAACCCAGTTTGTACAAAAATCGAGAATTGTACAATCAAGGGGAAATACTGCAGTCGCGTCTGAAGGGTTGAACCCACACCTCCTACGCCCTCACCACACATGCCGGAATGCCATTCCACGGAAGGTCTTGCCCAATTCGAACATCGTCGCAAGTTGACCATCATCAACGCTATTCGCTGTCGCCGACTCGAGGAGACGACATCGCAGTGCCTCGATATCTTCCATCGTCAATGTAAGCGTGTCGTTTTCAAGTTGATCTCCACAAAAGCGCTGAGTAGGATTCTCGTCGTTCATCTCCAGGGAACAGGGTTGTGGAGCGAAGTCTTTCGTCACTGCTGTTGGTTCGGTACAGCTCTTGACTTTCTTGCCTGACATCCAAGTCCCGTTATTCGCTCCCAGTAGTTGCTGCGCGAGGGCCGTACTGTCCTGTCGCTGGGGTGAGACCGGATACACACAGACTTGGGCATGATCCGCAAAGCTGATCTTCTTTGGTGTCTTAACCCCGTTCTCGGTGAGCCTCGTGATCGACAACAGCGTACCGGTGTCCCTAGATTTCGTGGTTTTCGCGGCCTCCGGTAAACTGGTAGGGGGTAGTAGATTGGTAAAGTCGATCGTGCGAATTGGTATTGTCTCTTGAGTATCGACAGAAGTGGCCGCTGGAGACAAACAGATTGGGTCCTGAAGGTGTTCGCATGTGGGGAAGTGTCGATCAGGTACCGTCGGTTCTTTACCCGTGAGGGGCTTGTCAGGTGTATCAGGCATCCGTACCGTAGTCACATGACTCGTAGACAGCAAACGGGCGTTCGCATGCTGACTATGCCCCTTGCCGGGTTGGCTGTCCTGGTGATCTTCAAACCAGTCCAGGACTGGCACTTGCATCGCCTCGCTACCGGGTTTTCCGCCCTCTGGGCTGAACGACGAATCGAAACGGAGCTTCCGTAACTTCCTCGGCCGTCGTGGCAGGCCATCTTTATCGAACGCGGAGAATACGAGGGAGCCGCTCGGGGAATCAAAATAGGCTTGTTCTCGTCTGCGTTTACGTGGCATGCTCGTCGGGGTGCTTGGAGTGTCAGAGGTTTGGACGGAGATTGGTCCATGCTCAGAATCTGTGCCGATATGGTTTTCCCGCTCTGTCAACGGAACATATATTCCAGATGCGTTGGTGTTTAGCTTGTAAGGGAGTTCAGGGATGAACTTGTCTGTCGATACACGAGAGTTAGTTCACACGAGGGAGCGAGATAAAGAAGGGCGAACAATCAAGCAACGCAATGACGACATGAAATGGCGTACCGTCAAGAATGTACTCTGAGATGGGTACTAAAAATGCATCTTCGATGCAGTGCACGATCCATCCTGCGTGGATCACCTATAGTGCAGTAAACGACAGTTAGTGTCAGTGCATACATAGCCATGTCTCGCGTCCGACACCGTAATAAATACGCACCACGACAGAATTTGCAAACAACTTCATTGCCCATGGGTCTGATGGATCCATCGCAAAGAAATACCGAGTTCGCACGTCCAGTGTTGCTCCTGAAGAAATCTCCCCTCCATGTGCAACTTCGTGCATATGGATTAAGTTACCCAAGTCTGGACATTTCCTGTGCCTGGACACCTACCCCATTTCTCTACAAGGGCCTTTGGAACACGATTACTGAAATATGCTGTAATGAAGCGTTTTGATAACAGGTTCGTCGTGACGAACGTCCGTGGTGCTCACCAGATCCCGAGAACAAGGAGACTTCTGTGCGAGTTGTCCAAAGTTGACCCAGTGCTTTCCCCAGTGCAGACAACATCATGGATGGAGGTGACGGTCACCAGCCCAGACCAATTATGGCAATTGTCAGGCTCGCAACCTAACTCAACTCTGCACAAGTCGACAGAACATCGGCGCTCTTCGAAGACAGATAACAAGTCATTCAAACATCCAATTTTCATCCCAAACAGTAATGAATACCAACTTGATCCCTTCAAAGCCACCCCACAACCCCGCCGAAGAAATCACGAGATTCAAGGTAAGATCATCATAATTCACCGTTCGCTGGATGTTGGGCGACTCTCACAGCTCATTTCGAACGTTGGACAATATGTGAATTGAATGGGTTCTTCCCTGACGCACCTTGCCTAGGCTCCCGCGCCGCCGCCTCAACGTACTGGCTCACGATACAAGGAAAAGTACGCTGCAAATTCATTTGGTCGGCTTCTTTGCGCTAAGCTCATGCTAGGTTTCAAGCTCTCCGTGAAAAGTTTGACCAAGTCAATGCGGTACGTTGACACTGGTCTTCCCTCGTCCATCCACCGACCAGCTTTACGCCCGTGAACCCTCATACACGCTCGGTCTCGCTACTCTCCCAAACCTACAAAATAACCAGCTACACAACGAATATGAACGCGACCTGGATCATGCAAACGCTCGGATACGAAAACTACAAGGGGAGAACAAGTAAGTTCGCTTTGTATCACACCTTGATATGGCGAATATGAACCACAACACTTTTGTTGTCGTCACGTCTAGTCTTCTTCTCGATGCCATTAGCATTGCCGTCCCTGTCACGCCATCGTTGATGCATCTCATTGGCCCATCCCCAACTTGCACGTCATCCTCAGTGCCAATGGCATCATACACGTATCCTCCGCCACCCCCATACCCATCCGTTCCAATAAACGGACACACGTATGATGTGGATGGGAGGTACCGGGACCATGACAGGGAATACGATCGATCGGAGGTACGCTTCCACCTCTGCAGTTCGTGACATTGCCCCCAAGGTTGACTGACGGGCCAGATGGATCCGGTCGATCGGTCGATCGACCCCTCTCCCCATGGATCAAGCATCAACGGACGCCTTTCGTAGGCTTGTAGAAAATCATGTGTTCTGGTTTCCTTCGTGTGGGACCATAGGTGGTTTACTTTGTTTCTTGTGCTTGTACAATAATTCAAACAAAAAGTAAGAGATATCAACTTCGCTCTCTGATACTCGAGGATCAGGACGTGGTTCTCGACTAGCCTCTTCTAGGTCGTCAAATCTCGTTCTGTTTTGAGTCATCCTTCAATGCAGTCCTACTGTCATCGATGGTCTTGATCGGCCCATGGAACCACTTGTGCGCAGACACCACCCATGACAGCGACGCGAACAAAAATACACCCATGATGATCACGACAGCATAATCTTGTGTAATGCATCAGCTACGGGAGCCGAGCATGCGCACTCAGCGCAAAGCGAATGGATACGCACTCATATTTTTGGCGGTCGTCGTTTGAGAGGATGGGAACATAAGGAGGACGACAATGAAGGCGACCCACGAGACGGCCACGATGCCGACAGGCATGTACCATCTCCCAAGCGTAAAGTATCCCGGAGAGAAGGCGTCCTGGCCAGAAGTAATCCGGAGAAAGATGGGCGTCGCGTATGACACGTACAATCCTATCACACATGCCCTGTGTGTGAAAGAGGCAAAGGGAAGGAAAACTATACGTGAGCCAAACGCAATTGGTTGGAAAGAAAGACCGACCCAGCGAGCGAGGACAGCGCCGCAACAGAAAATCCGAGAAGACCACACAGCGCTGCGGAGACCATAACGAACCACACGGCGTTGACAGGCGTCTGGGTATGTCGGTTGATGCGCTTCCACCAGCGCGAGCCAGGAAGCGCGTTATCGCGGGCAAAAGCAAAGACAACGCGGGAGGCGTCAACCCCTTGAGCAGTACCAGTCACAAACTAGCATCCCACAGCATGAGACTTGGCCGCGCGTCACTCCCTGTGAGTATTTTCTTACCTGTACGACGATGATGAAACTCCAGATCGTCAGCATACCCCGTTTGCCCAGTACGTCTAGGAAGAGCTGACCCATTGGCAACGGCAGGTTCGACGTGAGAAGTGAGGAAACGGAGGACGTCGCAAAGGATGCTGAAACAAGGACCAGCCATCCGAGGATCTCAGTACTTGCGACGCCGAGGATGATGGCAATCGGTGCGCTGCGTTGCGCGCCTGCGACCTCCTCCGAGATGTGTGCAGCAGAATCATCTGATATGAAGTCAGAAACAGCTTGAAATCAAAGAGATGACTTACAACCTGTCAGCGTCCACATGGGCGCTGTAAAGGCCAACAAGAATGCCCAGCCATCTGACATGATGAGTAAGACATGTCCTCCTATGGAGCAGTACAACATACTGTTGGTCCAACCAACGTTGTTCTCGAACAACGTAAACGCATCCTTCGCTGATACCCTATTGTCACCGGAGCACACGAGCAAAGCCACAATGGCAGCTAGCGTAGTTCCCCCTTCGCCCAAGCCGTATTATTGACAGCCATTCTAGAGGCCACCCAAGACTCACCGTTTACCACGACATAAAAGAGGTTGAGCCGGGCGAGGACGTTCGTCGCCGCCGAGCAAACGAGACCATGGCAAAACAAGATTGCCAGCAGAATTCCGTATGTAGCACCCGCACCCAGCACGATTGTCTCATTCGAGCCAACTGTGATGGCAGACGTGATCATCTGCGCGCTGGAAGGTACCATTAAACTCGCCCATTTTCGATCAACGACGCGACAGACCACGTAAAGTCGATGGAGCACACGAGCGTTATCTGCCCAGTAATGTTGGCCCACCCCGTAATCCAACTCGCCAGCGCAGCATATTTTGGTGGTGCCAATTTTGCGGAAAAGTAGTACAGACCAGCAGACGTCCTGGTGTGCGCGTCGTTTCAAATTCGACGCTACGGGACATGGTAAATTCGCGACGCACGGCATGGAGGACACCAGCTCCGCCATGGAAAGTGCTACCGCCATCACGAAGAAGCAAGGGATGAACCATCCCCATACCATCCCCACATGCCCACCTGCCCGCCATCTTATCATTGATATCCATGAATGCTCGACAGCGCACGTAAAACACACCCACCAGAAGCAAGCGGAAAAGAGAATGTGGAGGTGACGGAAGCAACCACGCCCATGATCGACACTGCAAACGCAATCGTTTCGAACATCTACGGTTCGCTTCGCGTTAGCTCCCATGTCCACGCGGTGTCGGGGAGCTTTCTCCCACCGTGAACTCGCGCCTGAACTGGGCCTTGTAGCCAAGCTCTGCGAGGAGCGCGTTATCCGCATTGTTGGCCGCTTCTAACGTCTCTACGTCCACGCGCGGACCAACGGTTTTTTCGGCTTTGGACATTCTCGATAACCAGACGGCAATGCGAATGGGGACGAAAGCGATAGCAAAAGCAACAAGAGAATGTGGTGACAGTTTCCATCAGGCAGAGTTCCGCGCGACTTTGTACTGCCTCACGAGAGATAAGGCCTGCCAGGGTCCCTCCTACTTCCGAAAATAAACGAAATTCACAAACCTGACAACGGAACGGTTCACATGTGAATGGGCGATTGATAAGACGTGTTTTGCTAGGCGACCATCACTGCTACAGCAACGAGCGCTGGCCCAAACGTGAAGCATATCGCAGTGTGTGAGCCTGGAGACATTTTGAAGCAAGGTTGAATGAGTGACAGTCGATGAGCGCTTGAGCAATGACAATGTATGATTCCGACAAGTAATTCAAGTGTGATAAAACATCGAGGCAGCGATCGGGTACCTGACCTGTGTGCCTTTGTTGACGTTGACGTTGAGCCCTCATATAATATAGATCGGGGCTACAATGTAACTATGGACGAACATTTCTTCCTAGTTCAAACATAGATGAGTTTGGCAGCTGTCATCAATGCACTTACCACCTCGAGGCCTGCTGGGGTGGCGCAGTGACTTCCCGAGCCGATGCCAGCTGTTGATGGTCTTGTAAGGGAAAACTAGTAAGTGAGGGCCCATAGTATCGGCGACACCACAAAGTCATTCATCACTCTTCTATCACAGAGACACTCGATCTATCGACATGACCACAGTCCAAAACTCCGATTCGAATGCCTACTCAACAAGCTCCACATAATTCGCTACACACATCAGCGCCCGAAAACACAACACCCAAACCAAAAAAACGCACCTGGAAACATGCCCACTTCACCTGTCACATTCTTTCCCTGCCACCACCCCTCACCAACTTCTTCAATCTCCGTAATATGTTCACCCTCTCTGAAGGAAATCTCGTTGTCTTCCGCAGCTTCGTAACTATTTTCAGAAAGCAATGAGTGGGTGAACAAAATGGGGTACGGCGATGCTTACTCGTACAGAGCCACGGCGACAATGCCTTTTTCCACCGCTGGGGGTGGTGGAGGTGGTGGCGGCGCAGGAGGCGCCAGTGGTGCAAGCGGCTACACACAAGCCACGCAATGCTGTCAACACCCGGGCACAAAACACGCCGAACGACTTACCGCGACAGCTGCCGGCGGGGGCGGAGGAGGCGGTGGGGGAGGAGGCGGAGGCGGGGCCTCCTCTTCAGCCACCTCTTGTGGTGTCTCGATAAGCTCCACATAGTTGGCTACGGCCACATT
>JBBPNZ010000129.1:0-35173 GCA_038091195.1 Phylloporus rhodoxanthus | reverse complement strand
CTTGTCGAGCATATGTTTAGGTAGTGTGAGAGGGTAGCATAGGAAAAGGTGGTATGCGAAGGCAAACAGCCCGGTGAGGAGAGCGGGGAGCATAGAAGGGATTGCATGAAGATCGCCATAACTTTCGAGGAGGAGTGCAGTGTTGTCGAATGAAGTTTCCATGGGATCTGTGGGTATCGTAGCGTCGACCTCGTCCATCACAGGTTCGACTCCGACACCCTGGTGAGCAACATCTGGCGTTGCATCAACCGCCGTCTCGACGCACGTCGGCGTCGCATCTACGAAGACGGAGAGCAGATCCGGCTTGATTTGAACCATCCGGTCAACCAAAGCTGGTGCTGATTGAGTTCCCTGTTCCGAAGTCTTCGGTCTAACATGGGCAAACTTGTTAACGTAGGTCTTCTGAATGGTAGCATCAACGCTTTGGTCGATGTGCCTCTTGACCTCTCGTCCGACGAGTGCCTTGGCCCTTTCCATAAGGCGTACGGTCTGAATATGCGGGAGCCAGTCCAATATCTTTTGCCACCCCTGAGCATTGGCTTCCACAAAACCCGGACGGTTCTTCTCGTGGAACCACTTCAGTGACTCGAGGTGTGGTGCAAGGTGACTGAGAAGAATGGTGGCCTGAAGAGGGTCACTGACGGTGGAGTGGCCCACGTGGAGGCGAAGAAGTGACCTCGAGGAAACCTCGAGGGTGTTCAAGGTGTCCGCGGTTCCTGGTCGCGCATCGAGCACGAGTGCAAGATTCTGCAGCCGCTTACAGTGCTGGGTGAGAGTCGCGACACCTTCCAAAGTAACGTTAGGGCCTGAAGAGCCCGAAAAGCGAGCCATGGGACACAATCGTAGAGTCTCGATGTTGGGACACGCTTTCGCGATATACCGCAAGTCTTCATTGAAGAAGAGAGTCGACTCTGGAAGGTCTACCTCGAGACGAATAAGGGCAGGAAGAGATGAGAGATATTGAAGCGGAAGGTGGCGGGAGGGTTGATCTGCAGCTGCACGAGACGTTGCTCTGACAAGCTCTGTGAATCGAGATGCACCAGTTGCACCAATCCGCAGGGAGAGCAATGTCCGGCTAAATCGCTCACATATCAAGACGGAGAAGTCTTGCCAGTCAGCCATGTCGGGTGGGTCTTCAATGATGAGTTCAAGACTAGTGAGCTCGCTGGTGATGTGCTTCAGGAACACGGCAATGTTTGCAACCTCACCAGTCAGTTGGAGACTACGAAGGTCCGTGAACACGCCGCCAGAGTGCAGGTCGCCTGTAAGGCGAAGTGACGACTTCTTGATTTCCGTAAAGTCTATCTCGTCACCTGAGAAGACGCCACTGTCAGACGATGCGTCACTTGGTGTCGCAGCGCCAGAGGAAACGATGTCATCGAAGAAACCCTCTACAGCAATGATGGACCTTCCAGTGAGATCCAATTCGAGGGTGTGAAGAGCAGGCAAAGAAGCGGCCCATTGTCCAACTTGCGGTGATAGAGCACCAGGTGCAACCAAAGCTAGTTTCTCGAGTGTGTTTTGCGAGCGTAAGAGATCCGTAAAGGTTTCTGGAAGACTGGTAGGGGAGGTGAACGAGAAGGCTGTGAGCTGTGTTTGGCTGCAAACATTGACGAGATAGGAACTAAGTTGTGGAATCCTAGTACCGACTTCCAAGATTAAGCTCTGCAACTCGGGGTTTAAGAAGAGGGTGGAGCGTTCCAAACCGGCCGCGGTGTCTACCCTCCATATGAGCGTCTGCAAGTGAGGCAAGATGTAGGGCACAGGGCGGTTTTCCGCAATGATCGCAAAGACAGAAGGTGAGACACTCGGAGATGACTCGATGTATGCAACGCGGCGGACACGTTCCCCATATGCGAGGACCCGTTCCCAGTGCTCCGCGTTCGGTGCCTTGGCCTGTATTTACTATTTGTTAACAATGGAACGGGTACGCAAAGTTGCGACATACCAAACCAAGGCCAGGACGGCGGGCTCTTTTCATGATGTTGTTGGGAAACAACGAGATGAGCGGCAGAAGGGAGTCGAGCTCTCTCCAGAGGACATTCAGCGCAGGTTCGCACATTGCCTTGCATGTGCGCGCCAATCGAGACATGGAGCGGCGTCCATTGGGCGACTCTATGATGGTATCGAGGAGCCTTAATGCGGCATCAGGGTCGCGGGAAAGCGCAGAAAACATGGTCGGGTTGTAGACTGGTACGATAGTGAGACAATTGCAGACTAAGATTCCTCTCGGGGTCGCTATAGGGGAAGTATTTGGTGGTTAAGGAGTCGAAGAACAAGGAATAGGAAACATGGCTTGGCAGGTTAAATATGTAGGTTTACCCTTCACTATGTTCACGCCATGAGCTGTTCCAGGCGACTCTGGTCACAGACTCGCGGATGCGGCCTGGATAACTTGACCAATGATGTGAGGAATGGACCAATGGGACAGGCGAGCCACGCTCACTGCTGAAAAACTGTCAGAGGTCCGACCACACGCGTAAGGGGCATGGCTCGATAGTGTCCAATCAAAACGAGCAAAACACATCCACACCACTATCGGCCCGTCAGCGGCGCATTTCCTACACGTCCACTCACCAAAACGTCCTCGGGCGGTGCGATGCAGCCTTGTGTTTGACGAGCTGCAACCTTCCAACACCGAGGGTTAGTGTGGGGGGCATGTGGAAGGCACGCATCGCCTGTTAGATCCCGCATTTCATGGCAAGCAAACGGCGTACACGCATTGATATGAAAGCACTGCAAAGTGAAAGCACGGCAGCATAGCATAACCACGTATGATGCATGAAGTTACAGTTCACCGACTTCCCAGGGAACAGGTTCACCTTCCCAATCATCTTCCGTCTCTGCATCTCCATAGGCGGCATCATCCGCCTCACCAGCATCCCATATGATTCCCCCTCTGGAGGGATCATAGTGTCCGACACGATCACCATACAATAGCCTACGGACAACACGTTCCTCCGTGAGATGCTGACTTCGCGAGGGTGAAATTGCCAGCACGCGACGGAATTCTTCAGGCAAGTCTACAGTGAACGTGCCAGACACGTGATGATTTGCATCATCCTGGTTGCGGGTTCCAAGATGTAGTAATAGATCCCAATCAAGGTCGTCAGCTTGTCGGTGGAAGCGCTTGTCCGGCTTCAAACCGACGGTCGATACCCTGAGTGTGACATCCTCTGGACTGTCCACTCCATCATCACTCTCTTCATCCTCGACTCTCAACTTTTTACGACTAGCAATGATCCTTTTCTTTCCTTTGCCAGTATCCCGACTGATCGAGTCTTGTGGAGGAGGAGATGGGGGGATCAAGGGATATTTTGACTGTAAAGGAGCACTAGGCTCAGTGCTCTCATACGGGAGGTCGTCACTACCCATGGGGCGTTTCGTCGACGTTCGTGGGTGGGATACTCCAGAATCAACAGTCGAGGAAGACCTGTGCGATGATGCAGATAGGTTGTCTTTTGTGGGAAAGATGCTGCTCTGAGTGCGAGTGCCTCGATGAACCAGGCCAGGGATAACGCTCTTTGAGGTGAGGTCGTGGTGAAGCTTGCGGAAAGTAGTTGTAACAGGAAGATCGGCAGAAGCACGAGGAATTGCGTTGGGAGGAGAGCCTGAGTGTGCGGCAGACAAGCCGATGGGTTTCTTTGGTATGAGGAGGGCGGGAAGAGCATCGTCGAATAGCAGTTTGAACGACTTGCCACCTGCAGGGGCCTTTACGGGGGAATCAGCCACGAAAGAGGAGGAAAAGTCACAATGTGGTAAATCCTGGTCGGACCCGCTATTCGAAGAGTCCTGGTCTAATTTGGGGAAGGAGGGTAGGGCTTGTGAGTGGATACGCTGGCGCTTTGGTTTACTGGGAGATGGTGAGACGGGATCCCCACGCAAGCGCTTTCGAGCACGAGAGACGGCAGTTGAGGGTACTGGGAGAGCATGAGAGGTAGTGCGGGAATTTGGGTGGGGTGGGTCGGGAGAAGCATGCGGGCGAGGTTTTGGGATACTCTTCGTTGGAGTTGCAAAAGGATTTGGGTGTGGGGGGGCTCGGCGGGAAGCTGTCTTCTTGACGGGAGAGAAGGGGTTGAATCCAGGGAGGGGAGGTACGGGGTCAGGTGGACGGGCTTTTGGTAGAGATTTGGAGAGTTTCTTGTAGAGCTTGTATTTCTCGGCTGAGGGGGGTATGAGGTGGAGCGACAAGGGGACGAAAGAGACGCACCGATTGCTGGCTGGTCTTTGATGTCTTGTACGGAGGGGTCTCTGCCGTGTCTGGAGGCAAAGTCGCGCTCCCAAGACTTGATCTCTGCGCGGACGAGGTCGAGATTGGACATGGAGAATGACTAAATAGTGCTTGGACTCTGTCTTTTATCGACCAGAAGAGATGGAATGGCGGCCACGCTTCAAAGTCCCTCTCTCGACTGCGCTACTCAGCGATCCCGCTTTCTCATCCGACCCTCGCACCCATCCACAGTTCAATGCAGCCTTCGACGCACCCGTCCCCACACAACAACCAAAACAGATTCCCAGGTCAAAGCCGATTCAACGCCCTCCACAGTTCAGCCGCAAAGCAAGCATGAAAGCCCTCGTCCGTCGCCTCACCAGCCATCACAATCTCGATCGTATAGATGAATTGGACGAGACAGACCCATTCGGTACTAGCTACCACCATGACGGTCCTTACCAGACAATCAGTAGCACCCAAGTACACCCCACACCCCACGTGGATATTGTCCCTCGTACCAATGTCCATCATGCAAGGCGCGCGGTGTGTCAGCTGTCTGCTCACATTGGTCTATCTCGCTCATAGTACCCATCAAGTTCAACCCCCGTTCCTTGCATCCCACGCACCACCAAGTAAGTGAAATCATCGCGCATGCTGTTTGTCCTCACCGGTCCTACATAGTCATCTCCACGGGTACCGTCCATTCGTGGTGAAAAGGGATTGTCATTGCACCTCAAACCCGGCCAGATCCTTCAACACAACACCATCTATACTTCTCACATTTCTAGTGTAACTTCGCTTCCAAATCACCTTTCCCCTCAGTCGAACATGCCTGCGATCATCGCCCATCTCGACCACTCTCCAAATCATTCACTACCACACTCCCAGACACATTCCACGCAAGACTCTCCCCTGCATCCCCTGAATGGCTTGCACAATCGACCGTCGTCACTCCCGCGTGCTCCTTCGCAACGCTATCTTGGAAGAAACACCCCTGATATTCATATCCTCCCACCCCATCGTGATGTGCCTGATGTTCCCACTCAAACAACAGTGACAGTCTTTCCCCCTCCCAGACATGAATCTCGGCTGCATAATCGTTCGTCATTGCCGTCCCCCATGCTTCCACCCTCCGTCTCGCGGAAACCACGTACGACGGAGGGTACAGTGCCATCTCATGATGCCGGATATAACAGCGTACATTCGTTGGACAGTTCTCACACAATCAACAGCACGATCAAACGATCCTCTTCTGATATACAAAGCAAGTCTATCGAACCTCCCCGCATGCGCCACTTTCCGAAAAGTCTCGTGATGCCCGCTCTGCTCCAACCTCAACCACCCCAGTACAGATTTTCTCTGGCCGAGCATGCGGATTGGAAGGATGAATATCCGGAGAATCGTACGTCAAAGGGTACGGATCCTGAAGGACAGCCAGTTGTGTACAACCAAGGGCCAAGACTCTTACGAAAGAAGTCATCCCCTTTCCCGGGGCAACTGCCTATACCGCATCATGTGCCCATGCCTCAGGATGACGCCGCGTCAGAAATAGGAGGTATTCCAACCAAGACGGAGAACGAGGCCGAAAGAACCAAGGAGAAGATACGTCGGCGAAGACTGAGTAAACGAAAGAACGATATCCGAGTTTTGACGTTACTCTGACATAGGTGTATGTTTTAGCGGAAACGGTTTGCTGTCTCGTTTTGACACTAGCTTTGTGTACGAGGACTTCAGGTATCAACCAGTTAAGTTAAACAACAGCGCTGGGCGCTGATGCATGTGCATGGACACTGAGTCTATACTTACTACTTTGTCTAACAAGGCTTTGTATGCCATGGACAATAAATGAGGATCTTTTTTATAAAAAAAACTCATGATTGGACACTAGAATAGCAAAATCTACATTTATCTGTTGAATCGAGCCCAATAGCGCTCAGCGTAGATATGACTTCATTTTCGTTCTGTGGTGTCAGAGGTCTCTGCTCTATGTACAACTCTAACAAGTACACCATATTTTGTAGTATCTCCATGAAAACTGCATGGATTGAGCTCGTTCAACTCTGCAACAGCAGCATTATGGCATAGATATGGTTTATCGTTAGGGAAAGTGTGTTGTTGAGTGAATAGATCGAAATACTAACCATGTGGGTAGGCAAACAACATCATTCGGCGATAGTGGTACGTCACTTTAATTCCATTCCACTGCCTTGTCCGACATGAATACCATCAGAAATGGCCTCTGCCTCCCCCTGCTTTCGACGTTCTGCCAATGGACAGTGTTAGTCTTCTCCTTTATAGTTCGGCTGTCGCCTTTCTAGCCGCCGTTGTCATTGATCGTATTCGATGGCCATCCAAGGCATGTCCAGCCTGCTCTCATACTTGTTTACTTAACCAACAGTTCGTGCAGCTTGATGATATCCCTCCTGTCGGACCTTCAGGTCCCATTCTGTCTTACTATGGTGCCGCAAAGTTCATTCTACCATGCGAGATCCATGGTCCAGCAAGGCTATGATCTGCTTCGTACCCACCAATTTTTCCCTGTTTAGTGGACTCAACTCAAAGTTAGTATAAAGACGGATTCTTCAGAGTGCCAATGATAGATCGATGGTTGGTTGTGCTGACAGGGCCAGAACTTGTGGAAGAGCTCCACAAGATTCCGGACGAAAAACTGTCCTTCCACCACGCAATCAAAGATGTATGTACTTTCTTCCTTGGTAGTACCGTCAATTTTCACGTATGCAACATCCAGATCCTTCAAGTTAAGTACACCTTCGGTCTCGAAACTCAGACACATCCCTATCATGTCACCGTCGTTCACGGCCAGCTCAAACGCAAGCTCAGTAATATCTTTACTGGTATCCATCATGAGATATGTCAGACATTCGATGAAACCCTTCCCCCCAGCGAACTCGGTGAGCATTACTTCCTGATATTCCTGCGAATCAAGTTCAATTTAACTTCCATAGGCCGGGTGAATATCCCCGTATATTCCGCGGTGATGAAAGCAACATGCCGTATAAGCAATCGTGCTTTTGTAGGACTACCCATTTGTGAGTTACCATTCATGCCGCTGCAAAGTGGCCATTTAGCTCCGTCCGTAGGCCAGTCTCCTGAATTTGCTCAAGTCCAAACAAAGTTCGCTCTCCAAGTAGTTATCCGAGCCAGTTTGGTTAGCTTCTTTCCAAAGCTGATGCATCCGTGAGCATATCTGTTCCTGCTCACGCTGTGGTGATTTGAATCATTTGACTTGCAGGATCATTGGTCGCATATTGACTAACACGCCTGGCAGTCTGAAGCACTGCATGGCTCTATTGCGGCCCATCGTGGAGGAACGCTTAAAGCAATACAATAATAACCATGACAATCCTGGTCTTCCGGTCCGCCTTGCAGCTCTCCCGTTATATTTAACCTGATGCCTTAATCTAGGATGATGTGATCACCTGGCTTCTTCAGGTGTCCAATCCAGAAGACAGGAACCTGCGTAGCGTGTGCTTGCGTATACTCGGATTGAATTTTGCGTCCTTGCATACTTCGGCTCAGGTCGGTGTTTTCCTCTGGAAGAGAAAGCTATTACTTGATGTTCCGATGTAGACACTCACACTCGCTCTACTGAATTTGGCATCACATGCACACTACATTGAACCCCTGCGTGAGGAAGTGCGAGAGGTGACTGACAAATACGGGTGGACAAAGGATTCGATGGGGATGTTGGTGAAAATGGAAAGCTTCTTGAGGGAGTCTCAGAGAGTTAGTGGTACAACCCTCTGTGGGTCAATCCTGAATATGATTATGGCCATGATGCTGAACGTTGGTCTACTAGTTCCCATTATTCGCAAGGCCATGGAAGACATCACGTTTTCCAATGGAACAACAATTCCTTCTGGCATGCACCTGGCTGTAGCATCAGTGCCCATGCATCTTGACGATCGCCACTATAAAAATGCATCTGAATTTGATGCATTCCGCTTCCTATTGGGCCAGGATGCTGGAGAGGATTCGTTGCAGAAATCCAGGCTTGCATCTACTAATCGCTTGTACTTGGTATTTGGTCACGGAAATCGAGCCTGGTACGTCTACGAACCACCAGAAATTTGCGTTACATATCTAATTGTCTTGCAGCCCTGGCTGCTTTTTTGTTTCTACTATGTTGACTGCGACGATGGCTCACCTGGTGCTAAATTACGATATCAAGTTGAAGGACGGAGTGCGGCCGCCAGACCAATGGTTTCTGATGAATTGCTCGCCCAACAGGACGGCGGAGATCATGTTCAAGCGACGTTCATAATCATATCCTGGCATGATTCTTATTTTTTCACGGTAATCTCGTATTACTCTCCATGACAACTCTGCTCGCGAAATTATCTCTTGCTGTTTAGCTCCTTGAGGAGATACATTTCGAAATTGAATGAGCCTGGCACATGACAGATATCGATAAGCACTCGGCGGAGATACGGGTTCAGCTTGTATAAATGATCCTGTGAGCTGCTTAGAAGCAAGGCTGGAGAACCTGTGCCCTCATCCATGGACTCAGAGCGTGGCGTGCCTAGGAGCGTTGCGGCTGGCATCAGCGAATGCTGTGCTGTATTTTGAGGGAGTACGCGCGGGCATGGTGCAAGCCCGTACGGTAACGAGGGTCCCAGTAAGCCAAGTCATCTCTGGAATCATCTACACCTGGCATCGGTATTGATCATGTTCGTATGAGCGAAATTAAAGCAGCGTATCCGTCTGATGCCTAACGGGAATACTTAAGTTGAGAGCTGAGGTGGTTAGCCTTTGGAACGGGGATGTGAACGACGCTTCATTGCAGTCCCTGTTGGTACTCAGGCAGCAGAACGGGACGTAATTAAAAATTACTTTTGGGCAATTAGTAAGACATGCGGAACATGAACTGGAAGGTGTACTGCTTCGTATCGGGATCCCAATGCGACCAATTCCAGTATCCGGCGTCATCAGATTCATCCTCTATCTCTCTCGCTGGGATGCGAAAAGCAATTGTCTCATAGGGCTCAGCTGCAACCTTTTGGCGGCATGTTAGGGCGCATATTCTGCGAATTTAATGACGTACAATCAGATATTGGTATGCCTTGTTAGGCGGCTCCCGTTTTTGTTCCCAAGCGCTCATGAATCGCCGTCGAGGAACGACTCCTGGCTTGATTTGGGGAAGGTGTACTTGCACCATCATACCTTCCTTTCCGGTGTCCTGGTCTCGAACTTTCGTCACGCGGTAACCTGGTCGGCCAATTTTAAGGAAGACTTTCCGCTGTACATTGGACTGGGTAGGGGCTACCATCAACTGGGTCTCCTTCGCATCGCGGGCGGCTCGTCTAGCAAGGTTGGTTTGATGCTTCTTCCCTTGTGTGTGTGCAAGGTACGATCCTTCATTCGTGTGGAGCGTCAAACACAACCGACACTCGAGAGACCCCAGATGGTTGCGTAGAATATAAGGATCCTACAAGAAATTAGAGACGCAAGCAAAAAGGAGGGGCATATATACCTTTGCAAGGTCAATTGTTTCCAACGCAAGCTTTCTGAGGCGCTCCCTTCTGTCAACGTTGGTTTCAGATGCACCTGCGACGCCTCCGCCCCCAAACTTGGAACCCACACGATTCTGCATGAAGGGTAAACAAATGAGCAGAACCCATGATGCTAGTACGTATGTTCATACCTGATAATCTAGAAGCGAGGGTGGTCAGCAATTGTTTCGATGATTTAAACCAGAACATACCCATTCTTGAGCTCGAGCTTGATTTCTGTGCTGGTGGTTGAAGAAAAGGATGGGTCTTTGTCAGTTTCCCGATTTGGCTTACCATATACTAGTTGCCAAAATTTACACCTCTAACAAAACAACTAGCTGTCTGGTTCATGACGAGACACAAACGTCGTCTCGATGATGAGGCCTCCTCACCAAAATCGAAGAGGGCCAAGGTATCATCGTCACAAAGCAAGAATATCAAAGGAGTTCCGGTCCCTTCTACATCTGCAATGACTCTGGACGAGATTGATTTTCCGCGTGGAGGTGGAACGACGCTGACACAACTTGAAGTTAAAACTATCCGTGCAGAGGCGGTCAGGGAAGCGGATCAGGAACTATTTGCTGTGAGTGAATCGGTCGTCATGGTCAAGGATTGAGTACATGTTTCCTAGTCTACAAAGCAAACCCATGCGGGGCGCAAACGTCGTAAATCCGACGTCAAAGGAAAAGCTACTGAAGTCGACACTCAGAAAACATGTGCTATCCGTATTGAACACTTGAATTACAAGGTAAGTTTCATTTGAATGTGCGCTATTGAAGTAAAATTTTTGTAGCGTCTCGTTCCAGGGATGAAGATACTTGGCCAAGTGATGTCGATACTACCTCTCGCTATCGTGGTCTCGTTGCCCAATCAACTTTTCGCTCATATTCCAATTACTCAAATCACGTCTCGGTTTACCGAGCAACTCGAGTCCACCGATGCCGTTGAGGATGAAGAGCTCGATGACGATAATTCAGAAAGTTCTTCTCAGATTCCAGACTTAACCAGTCTATTCCACGTCGGGCAATACATCCGCGCTGTTGTAATAAGCGTACATACTTCGAGCACAACCGATGTAGCTGGACTTGGGCGCGCCCGTGATGACGCCATTAAAGCCAGTCGAAAGGTTGAACTTAGTCTCCTCCCACAAAAGGTCAACATGGGTGTACGGAAAGCTGATTTAAAAGCTGGTTATGTGAGTTCCTCCAGTAATGCAATGAGCAATTCACTTACTACGCACCACAGAGCCTGAGTGCGGCTGTGCGGAGTGTTGAGGATCATGGGTACATCCTCGACTTTGGTGTCTCTGGAGTTTCTGGATTCTTGCAGTCCAAGGAAGCTCACAAGACTGATTCCGAGGAATCGAGGCTACCAATTGGAGCACTTATAGACGTTTCAGTCTTGAAAATGTCGTCAAATGGTCGTATTTGCACTGTTACCAATGATTCCAAGGTTCTGACGTCAGCTTCGGTGAGTTTGTTGTTAACTTATGCCATTCACTGCACTGAGAACTCTTTAAAGATATCAGAAGTAATGAATGTTTCGTCTGTACTGCCGGGATTACTGGTTCAATCCATGGTCACCACCGTCGCACCGGATGGACTACATTTGCAAATTCTAGGGTTCTTTGATGCAACAGCTGACGAGTTTCACTTGCCGAACAGACGCAAAACCCTCAGTGTAGGGCAAAAAGTGAAGGCGAGGGTGTTGTATGATCTTCCGGGGACAACCCCACCGCGATTTGTTGTCTCTCTTTCCGAACACCATATTGGGCTTCAACCTAAAAGCACTTCTGAAGACCAGCCTTTATACACTGCTTTCCCCGTAGGGGCTGTGCTTGACCCGGTCAAAGTACAGCGGGTGGAAGCGGAAAGAGGGCTGCTCGTGGAGATTCAACCCAACCAAGAAGGTTTTGTTCATGTGGGCATTTCTGTATCCGGCGATTCCATCTTGATTGATCATGTTTAGATTTCACAAGTCTCCGACGATCACATTACCACATTGTCTGCGTCGTCCGGACCATGGAGATCAAATACTTTTCATAAAGCACGCGTGATTGGCTATCATCCATTTGATGGCATTTTACAGCTCTCTTTCCGGCCGTCCGTTTTGGAACAAAAATTTCTACAGGCTGGTCAAGTGCAGGTTGGCGAAACATTGAAAGGGACAATCAAACAGCTGACCGATTCTGCGCTATTTGTGTCCATATCTGGGAACGTGGACGGAGTGATCTGGCCTGCACACTATGCTGACATACCTCTGAAGCATCCTTCGAAGAAGTTCAAAGTTGGTGGGCGTATAAAATGCCGTGTAAGTATTGTTTACATCATTGCTTTTTCTATATACTCATTAGTTTCAAGGTGTTGACAGTCGATCCGGAGCGGAATCGTATTGTATTGACGGCTAAAAAAACACTCTTGGATACTGAGTTCCCCATATTGACCTCCTTTTCTGATGCCAAAGTCGGGTTTCTCACCCACGCGGTCATTTTTCGCGTCACAGACAGGCATCTCATGGTCGAGTTCTTTAATAATGTGAAGGCGGTGGTGCCTGCACGCGAGGCTAGGTATGATTTTCGCGGCAGATTTACTGACTTGCGGAATGACATGTTCCTAGCGAAACTGGTGCAAAGCTCACCGAGGTATATATTCCTGGAAGAGTGATCCAAGTGCGCATCATCTCTATACACCCCGAAGCGCAAGGAATCGTGGCCAGCATCCGGCAAGCTACATCATCGTTCACTTCAAATTTAACCGACATATCTGGAGTTCTCGTAGGCGACATTGTCGAGGGTGTCGTCACTCAGCTACACAAGTTAAATGTCGTGCTTTTGCTCAAGCCATCCAATGTCCGGGCGCTTATCTCACTCTCGGGCTTGGCGCGCCACTGGAATACAACCTTGCCAGATCTTCAGACGTCATTGAAACCAGGTGCTTCTGTTGCCTCGTTGATCGTGGCATCCCGTAATCCTGAGAAGAGTTTCGTTGTTGTCACTGGATGTTCGAAGAACGATCAGTCGAAGAAAGCTACACTCTCCATGGACAGTGTCACAGTGGGTCAAATCGTCTTTGGGCGAGTGACCAAACATACGCGTTACGGTGCCCATGTCAAGCTTACCACCCGGATCTCGGGATCTCTACACCCAACGGATACCGCAGACAACTACGAAGCTGGAAATCCCTTTCCTGCTGTCGACTCTATCTTGAGGGCTGTCGTGATCGATATCGACAATTCAAACAACCACCTATTTCTTTCCACCCGCCCCTCACGACTTTCACCAAGTGACGCTGGTCAGCCAGTAGACCGTGAAATAAATAGTCTCAGCGACCTCAATGTTGGAGACACTGTGAGGGGTTTCATCAAGAGTGTCGCAGAACATGGGCTCTTTGTGACACTCGGGAGAGGGATAGATGCTCGAGTTCAAATTAAGGAACTGTTTGATGAGGTATGTCATGAATTTACTCCTAATGTGCGATGAGCTGAAAACAGTCCGCAGTACATAAAGGACTGGAAGGGTCAGTTCGTTGTGAATCAGTTAATCAGGGGCCGAATCTTGAAGTATGTGCGTTTTGTCGGAATGTTGCGGTCAGCCACTAACCCCTGCTAGTATTGCTATTGCGAACAAGAAGGTTGAGATGACTTTTCGATCAGGTGACCTCACCCGCGCGCCACCCGACTCATTGACTTTCAGCGATCTCCGAGACGGCCAGAAGGTTGTCGGTCGGGTCAAACGCATTGAGCAATACGGTATCTTCATTGAGATAGAGGGGTCAAAGATTAGTGGTCTTTGTCACAAATCCCAGGCAAGCTATCAACTTGCCGTTTCTACTATATTGAGTTAACTCTTCTTCAGCTCTCAGATAACAAGGACGCAGATGTCACGATCGCCCTGCGCACGTTTCGTGAAGGTGATCGTGTGAGAGCTTACATTATTTCTCGCAATCTCGAGAAGAAACAGCTCTCACTGGGCTTGAAGCCCTCTTATTTTGCTGGGGACGATGAGGTTGCGTCAGATCCTGAGCAACCGCGGAATGACGGTCTTGCTTTTGCGGCCAATGCGAATTCCCCCGAAACGTTTGATGAAACCAGCTTTGATGAAAAACACTCGGATTCGGAGGTAGAAAAACCATGCGAAGTTGTCGACGGAGACGACGACGATGACGGGGACGATATTTCCGTGCAGGCTGGCTTCATGTCACCTGATCCAATCGATTCCGCGAAACTACGCGCGCATCCGGAAACATCCCTCAAAATTGATGGTTTTCAGTGGTTTGCGAATGACGCTGAATCCCGCGAAGAGTCCCAATCAGAGCGTTCAGAGGAAAGTGGTGACAAGGAAAACCCAACGGAGAAAAAGAGGCGAAAAAAACGCAAGGAAATAGAAATGGACGTCACTGCTGATATGCACACGAAGCTCCCTGATTCAAATGCCGACTTTGAACGAATGCTTCTAGGGTCCCCTAATTCCTCATATTTGTGGATCCAGTATATGTCCTTCCAGCTGCAACTGTCGGAGATCGATAAGGCACGAGCTATAGGCAAACGCGCTATCCAAACTATCCATTTCCGAGAGGAACAGGAAAAGCTCAATGTCTGGATAGCCCTTCTGAATTTGGAGAACGTATATGGGACAGATACCACCATAGAAGCTGTCTTCAAAGATGCGGCACGCCATAATGACTCCAAGACTGTTCATCTGCGGCTCGCAGCCATTTTGGATGAGAGTGGAAAATACGAGGTATGCCAAGATAGACTATACTGTTGAGCTCTACTCCCAACATCAGACAGAAAGCGGAAGAAAGATACAAGCGAACGTGCAAAAAGTTTGGTCAAAGTTCAAAGGTTTGGACTTTGGTCTGCGAACACTACCTTCGACGCGGGCTCGCAGACGATGCACGGAAACTTTTGTCGCGCTCCTTGCAAAGTCTCGAGAAACGAAAGCGTAGGTGAACGTTTTCATGCGGGGTTCGGATGAATAACGTTGCTCGCCAGATCTCAAAACGATATCCAAGTTTGCACAACTTGAGTACAAGTTTGGTGACGCCGAACGAGGGAGAACTATCTTTGAAGGTATCGTAGATTCACATCCCAAACGATGGGACATTTGGTCCGTTTACATGGACATGGAGGCTGGCAAAGGAAACATTGAACATTTGCGGTAAATCCTCGTATCTTATGCGCTGTGCTTACTGAGCGGTGTTGCAGAAGCCTGTTCAGTCACGTCCTGGCGATTAAGATGACGAGCCACAAGGCGAAGTACATACTCATACCCACACATAATTGGGAGTGCCAACTCACTTCAAATCACTACAGGGCATTCTTCAAGAAATGGCTAGATCTGGAGCGCAAATTAGGCGACGAAGAAGGTGCAATGACGGTGAAGCAAAAGGCTATTGAATGGACCCAAACAGCTGCAGAAGCGTAGAACCCTTCACTCGAACGGGAATATAGCTGGTTCGGAGAGAACGAAATGAGAAACAAAATTATCGCGACAAACTTGTAAATCCAAATGAGTGTAAGTATTGGCAAAAGCAAACAAGGTAATAATGGTATGAATGTATATATGCAAGAAACATTAACAACAATGCCACAAACGAGTGTTATGACCGTGAGCACGCTCGACCGTGTCCAAGAGGTGAGGATTCAAAATCACTGATTGGCCGGCGCGTACTCATCGAACTGGCAAGTTGCCGTTGCCAATCATCCAACTCGTTGGAAAGGTGCTCAAAGTTTTCTGAGCTGGACATACTTAATGGCCGATTGAACGAAGGTTGATCAACCTCTAGAAGAAGGTGTATCTTGTGGGAAAGCTGCTCGTTCTCCCGCTTGAGGTTGGTGTTTTCTTGGGTGAGTTGTTCAACAGCCGTTTCATCCGAACCCTTCCGGTAGATTGCCAATGTGGCATTAAGCTTCTCAACCTCGTGCTTGAGCTCCTCCACTCGCGAGTACCGGTCGTCTGATTCCCGTTGAGAGGCCATCAGGCTCTCCCTCATTGATGACAAGTCCTTCTCAAGTGCTTCGATACGTTGTTCTAAGTCCAGGTTCTCCTTGGTCAACCGTTGGGATTGCTTTTGCGCCTCGACGAGCTGGGAGTGGAGCAGATCGTGGCTGTCATCAGAAGGTGTACTACTCCCGTTAGCACGTGTTCGTGATCCAGGTTCGGTGCTTGAGCGTCCGCATGCTGCATCAAGCTCCGCCTGAAGGGTAGCATTTGTTGTCTTCTGCTTCGTCAACTCGTCCTTCATCCTCCGCATCATTTTTTCAGTACCTCTGTATGGTGGAGAGACATAAGAGAACATTCGTGCATGATTTATCATAGCTCACTTCACATAGTGAACAGCAAGCTGGTAGTCTTCTTCCATCTGCTGCATCCTGACTTTATAGCTACGCTCCGTTTCTTCGAGCTTACTCTCAGCCTCGAGAGCCCGAGATTCTGCGGCGGAATCGCTTTCAACGATTGGACTCTGCCTGGACCGCGAACGGTCCAGCTGTAACGTCAAAGAGGTTATCTGAGTTTCGGCGTCTTGTTTTCTCCGGAGAGCTTGAGCAAGTTCGTGTTCCGAGGTCTCATGAAGCTGGATGCGCTCGTCCAACTGCTTCTCAAGTTCGGCTATCCGGGACGCATCAGGACGATGGCTTGCAGACTCTTCCAGCTCCGGGTTGAGTCCATTTTCAGCAAGGTAATTGCGGAGCATCGCCAACCGAACGTTCGTATCAGCAGCCTCCTTGAGGGCTTCCTGAAGCTCTTTTTCTTTTTCCGTAAAGTCCTTGCGTAGACGCCCGTGTTCTGAGGTGGAACTGGAAAGCTGAGAACGAAGCCCGACGATCTGAGAACGCAGAAAAGTTTGCGCAGATTCCGAGTCTCGGACCCGCTGCCTCTCCTCCTCAAGTTCGTTTTGTGCCTCCTCCAAATGCTGCGTGATTTCTCTGAGCATCTTTCTCAGCGAAGAAACCTCTGTCTCCATTGCCTCAACTTTCTCAGCATGGACACGTACATGCCTGTCTTCGTCTAGCCGGAGATCGCGATGCGAATCCAAAAGTTCACCGAGACTACTGGTCGTCAAAGCCCGGAAGGAGTCTGCTTCCTCGCGTGACTTGGTCCACAGATTCTCCACCTCTGCTAGCCGGATCCGAAGAGATTCCACCTCAGAAGTGCGCGCTTCAAGTTCGCCTCTAAGTTCTGCAAGCTCAGCCTCCAGTTGAGTGACTTGACCACGAGCGCGTTGGTGAGCTGTATTGACCTCCTCGGAACGAGAAGTCTGCGTTTGAAGGGCTGTACGTGCTTGGTCCAGGGCACGGATGTGCTGATCGCGAAGTAGACTGAGTTCTTGTAATTGGCTCTTCATTTGCTTGTGCTCAGCGTCTGTTTGCTCGAGTAACGACGTCTGCGCTACCAGGCGATCAGCATGATCTCGAACAGCGGCTTCCATAGCAGTGTAACTAGTCTGGAGCTCTGAGTATGCGCGGACGTTGCGATCACGAAATTCCTCGAGTGAATCTGCACGTTTGTTGGCATCCGCAGCTCGCGTCTCGGCCTGCTCGAGCAGAGTCGTCTGTAGTGACAGAGAATCGCCTAGTTCATCAACTTTGCGACGCATAACTGTCTGTTCAGACATGAGGGTAGCAAGATGTCGTTCCAGTTCCGCAATGCGTTCACGTTCGGCACGAGCGACGTCTGAATTTGAGCTAGCCTCGTACGCAGTGAGCTTGGCGCGGTAATAGGCTGCTTCCTGTACGGCACTCGATTTCATGCGTTGCGCGTCCGCGATCCGGTCTGAAGCCTCTCTCGCCTGGGTAGCTAGCGTCGTCTAAACGTTCCGGATCAGCAAGATTAATGTAGAATAGAAATACTAGAGCAAATATTCACCTGCATTTGCGTCTTGAAATGTTTGAAGTTTAGAATCATGTCTGCGATCCTCGTTTGCTCGTCGGTGGACGATGATCCAAGCTTCAAATTTTCAGCCTCAAAGAGTTCCTCGTCCACTTGTACAAACCCTAACCGAGAGGCTTTCAAAAGTGCCGTTTTCATCCAGGCTTCACGCTTGCGCAACATTTCTACCTCCATTTCCTTTGCCTTGTAATCCCGGATGAGGTCAGCAGTCACATTGCCCGTGCTGCCAAGCCTCTGTTGCGAGTGAGTGTGCGAGTGCGCATAGCTATTGGTCAAGGGGGTGGAAGAAGCAGAACTCGGATAAAACGCATCCAGAGGAGGTCTACTCCTGTCGACGGTAGGTGAAGGACTGCGAGCTAGACCACCATTTATACTCATAGCCATGCTAGTCATTGTAACTGGTTGGCCCTGTTGCCCATAGCCATCGACGCTACCTCCTACAGGTGATATCGCCCTGCTGGCAGTCCCATACGTGGGGCTCTTCGCGCGGTGCGCTTGAGTCTGCGGTTCTATTGGGGTTTGTGATCGTTCCGTTGCCCTCGTGCCCGTTGAAACGCTATTCACACTCTCGGATGTAACGACCGTGTCTGTAGCATGACTATCATCTGTTCCCATGGTTTCATCTTCATCCCGTCGAGGACGGACAGGAGCTTTGACTTTTGTGTTTGAGCCTGGGCTCAAGAGGCCTGGAAGACTCTGGGTCGGTGCAGATGCAATCATGCCATTTGGTGTCCTTGTTCCTGGGCGAGTTCCGGGTGGGGACATGGCACGGCGAAGATCTTCTGTGTCAGATTGAGGACCTGTGGGAGATACTGCACGAGTCCCGTTCAAGGGAGGCGGTGGTGCGGGCTGGTTACTCGGCGGAGAAGGAGTCGTGGATGATTTACGGGCCGAATTGGTTGCATTTGCGTTTGAATTGGGTGGTGCTCCCTTGTTCGATTCAGGGTACTTGATATGCTCTAGAAAAGACAGAAAAAGTCAACTAATCAGAGAACAAAAGAGCACGGTAAGACACAAACTGGTGTCAAGAACATGGATTATCCCATGATCATCTCCTCTTGTAGGCGTGAACGACTCTCCACCAAGGACGAATACTCTGCTTCCCATCGATGCCATTGCATGACCGGACCTTGCACTTGGTGCAGGACCCATGTTCTGGAACATATACCATCGCTGGTCTGCAAAGCCAGTATGATCAGCCTCTACTTCATTAAAGTAACAGAATCACAGCCATTAACACTCATCACATAGCGGAAATGGCATCTGTCAGAGAAAAAAAAGTCGCTTACTGGACAACTTAAATGCAGCCAGGTCTCCCAGATCCTTTCCATCCACGCCCCTCCCTCCAAAGATGTAGATGACATCGTCCACCACAGCCGCGGCGTGTCCCTCCCGTGGGGATGGAATAAACCCGATACATTGTAGTTCCGTCCAACTTCGCGTGTTGACATCATAGGCCCATGTGTCATTGTAATGATATTGGCCATCGGTGCCCCCAAAGCTAGCATGACGCGGAGTCAACGAAAATCATGAAGGTACAACAAGGGACGTACATGATGATGCGATCCCCGTGCGTCACGCAGATATGACCAGTCCGTTGAGCTGGTCGATCGGTCGTTGTAGGTTGACAAAGTTCCCATTGAGTTTGAGTCCTCACTATTAATTGCATACAATATACAGATATCACGATGCACATACCAGAGGATAAAATTTGTGTGATCAACCCCATCGGACGAAAAATGAAACAGATGACTTACATGTATTGAGATCAAAAGACCACAGATCATTGAGGAATTCACCGTCCACCTGACCGCCGAAGACGAAAAACTTTGTTCCAGCCATCGTCACAGCATGACCATATCGCCCTGATGGTGAGGGTCCATACATGGAGACTTTTGTCCATTCCTTCGACACTGCCCGAGTGAGGGGAGACAATGAAGTCAGTAAGATATAGTACAAATTCGGTGGACCAAAACCACTCACCAAGATTAAGGAGATAAAGGCCATCATCCTGCTTTGCAGTTGGGTCGGACATTGGATCAGTCTTGGTGTCACCACCCCACACAATCAATACGCTGCTGACGATGGCACTTGCATGGCCAACTCTGGGAGATGGTATCTCTCCTGCGGTCTGCACGAGGGTTGCACTCAAATCTCTAGTCGAGAAGAGGTATAAATCATTGCGAGCTGCTTCACGGACAAGACCGCCAAACAGGTAGAGCTCGCCACTAGCAGTCGCTGTTGCGGGAAGCGCATGGCCATAACGAGGGAACGGAGGAGGGGAAGGAGAAGTTGGAGGTACTATGCCGGGCTTTGGCATGACAAGGGGAGGGGGGAGGAGGAGGCGGCGGGCAGACCAAGGGTAAGCAGGACGTTGTACAGGTTGCTGCTGGGGCTGTGGTTGACTCTGCTGGGGCGGGGAAGGTTGCGAAGGATGAGAAACAGCATTTGCGGTTGGAGCACGATTTTGCTGTTGGCGTAGCAGATGAGCTTGAGGACCATTCTGAGTAGATGTGCTGAAGCAGAAGCAAGTTTAGCCAGGAACATTTGGGTGGCAGTTGTGAACGAAAGTAAAAGCACTCACACATCGCTGGACTGATGTAGAGGCTCCTTGGCACCCAGCTGAGCAAGAGCCTGCGAAGGGGTCTGTGCGACGGTGACACTTGATGCAACAAGCTGGGATGCACTGGGGTGCTTCTTCCTAGAGAAGAAGGACATTCGCCTTGCTCTGTTTCCGAGGATGGACGGTATGGCTGGCGGGTTCGAAAAAAAGTAAGGGTTGCACTGTTTTATGGTACTAAAAGATGGAGTTATGGGGAAGGGCGAGCCAGCGTTTGGAAGGAAAAAGGATGAAGGAAAGAGAGAAAGGTGAACAAGTAACGCACTCGACAAGAGACTACAACGGTTATAAGTTGCAGAGACGGAAGAGATCAGACGCGGAGAATGTGTGAACGTGACGGCAAAGCTTGTCACGGTAATATGCTCACTGGAGTGCGGCAAGTCCAAGCCTGCTCTTGCCACTTCATCACACACATTGCTCTTTGCATACACATTCCGTGCGTTCCACGCTGCTCGCTGCCTCTGCCAACGTGCCACACACGTACAGGTCACTCGCTAGGCTTGAATCTCTCAAGCACAGCCACCGATGTGTTATGCACGTGATCACCTACTGATCTAGGGCCGCCGCCTGCTAATCTTGCTCGTCGTCTTCCACGATGAAGACCCATCAAACTCTCGATGCCCTCACTCAACCAGTTCCCTCTGCCCCTTCCCTCTCCCGCTCTGTAGTTAACTCCTCCCCGGATATATGCGCCAGCCTCCTGACCACTACCCTAGACGGTCGCACCGAAGGTTCTTTTCCTCTCCTCACCCGCGTGTCACCCCTCACAAATGACGCCAAAGTGCTCGTAATGAGCATTGGACATCCCGTAACAATTGGCAGAAATCCAAAACTTTGGTCTGCATTCACAACCTTTCCGTGTCCTCCCGCCAACCACCGCAAATAGCTCCTATGTTATCCCCGATATCGTTGTCTCTAGTCTCCATTGCAAGATATATGCGCAAGTCAAGATATCTTATCATATCTCCTACCGTTAATATCTTCTTTACAGTGTTCGCTCCGGCGCAGGAGGAATTATCATATCGTGCCAGGTGCTCGTCGTTTCCCTCTCTCCACAGTTCTATCTATACCTAGAGTTCAGGACTTGTCTACTAATGGTATAGTGATAAACGGGCATAAAATTCGCAAGACCTCCTCTATCCTTATGCATGGTGACACGCTCAAGATACCAGCCTCGCAGTGTGAGTGATCCACATTTGCCTTTTTGTTTTTTTTTCCCAACATCATTCACGTTCAGCATTCCAATGCATTTTAAATTCGAGGCATCTTCCCGCTACACGACCGCATACTGTCCTCTCTCAACACCACTCATTCAAAGTATGCCATGACGCAGAGAGGGTCTAACCTTCTTGATAATGTCCTCAGGATCTGGGCAGGTATCATATCACCTCGCACTGCCTCGGTACAGGCAGCTATGCATCTGTCCATCTCGCTCTTGATACATCTGCCCATCGCCAAGTGGCATGCAAGATCATCCGCAGAAAGGGCGGCAATGATTTGAAAAAAGAGATGAAAGAAGCCACTCTTTTAACATCTCTCCATCACGTACGCGTTCCTGCTCTCTTCTCAAACCTGTCAATTCAATTCGATCCCAGCCAAACATCAACAGAGTTTATGCTTTTGATTACGACTCGCAGTTTCTCTACATTATGCTTCAGTTGTCAACGGGCGGTGATCTTTTTACATACATCACCAGTCATCCGCGAAGCAGGTTATGCGAAGGTGAAGCAAAATATATTACGTTCCAATTGTTCAAGGGGCTTCAATACCTACATGACAAGATGATTTCTCATCGTGGTAAGCTTGCTTTATCGTCCACTCCTTTTCCCATGTTACTGCCTGTTTTTCTACGTGGCAGTGTTCAGACTCAGACTAATTACTATACAATTTACAGATTTGAAGGTTAATACCTCTTCTATCCTCTAGCGTGCTCATATTGCTGACCCCTCAAATTCTTTCTTCTTTTCTTTGTGTCCCATTCATCATCTGTGGCTCTGATTGGTACCTGAGTTAGCCCGAGAATATTCTGTTATATTCTCCTGGCCCCTATCCTCGCATCCAAATCGCCGACTTTGGGCTGGCACGTCCAAGAGCCTGGGAAGAAACTCTCCACGTTTGTGGTACCATCTCGTATCTTCCTCCAGAGGGTGTACGTGCATTGGAAAACAAAAACTTGGGTTATGTAGGAATGCCGGCAGACTGCTGGAGTGCAGGAATTGTCATCTTCGCAATGCTGACGTGCGCTTTTCTCTCTCTCTCTCTCAATACTTCCTCGTTGGACCCAGCTTGTTGACTTTCGATCTCCCGTTATATCTTCCTGGAGCTGATGTGTGTTTTATGACCAATGTAGGGGCAGTCATCCATTTGACTACGGCGAGCGGAAGGACCTGGGTGACGATGATATGAATCCGAATACACAGGATAGCAAAGTCAAGGATAGCTGTGATCTTATGGGATTCTCTCAGCGTTCTTACATCCAGGATGAACTAACCAAACAGCGCATCCTTGATGGGACAATCTATTTTTGTGAGTCTATCTGGGCTTCACTAAGAAATGGTACGTGTACTTGCGTGCACTTTATTCATGTGTATGCGCGATAATAGGCGATTATTTCCTATGGCCCCTGCATGCTTTCTCCCTGACACTAACATCTATTTACATCGTTGGATAGCAAAAAATATCGTCGCCCACCTCCTCATACCCGATCCGAAAAAACGAGCTACAGTATACGCAGCCCTCAAGAGCTTCTGGATCACCTCGGACCTCGTGGACCTTGAACGGGCGTATCGCGAACGAATTCGCTCGATTGCCTGATGACCTCGACGCTCATCAATGGTTTGCCTCGTGTTCCGGATTCTCTAACGTCTCTGATTTTATCTGTGGTACATATTCATTTCCGCTGATGCATGATGGTTTGCTTCGCACCCCCCTTGCACACCTGTACTATGCGTACAGCACTCTGATGGGTTCTCATCGCTTAATCGATACACGTTTTCATTTTTCGAGTGCCATGCGCCAAACTTTAAGAACAACTGTGGTCTACTTTCTCCGACAATCATGCCTTTAAGAAGTTGGCATGGACTATGAACAATAAGCAGTCAAGTAGAACATCTACATGATAGTGGGTACTCACAATGGATGTGATCTGACGCAAATGTGGAAATCTATATGCTGTCAGTTTAGTCCATGGGATAGGGAGGGTACGCACGAAATAGTAAGTATGATCATACCCTTCATGACACCTCACTCGGACCTGAACCTCATCGTGGCCTGCAACACGCGCGGCCCTGAGAAAGGCCTCAGGATGGAGTTGGTAGAGGTACATATCCGCGGTCCCCTATAAATGATCAACATCATCTTAAAGTGCAAACCCAAAGGGTACATACATAATCGATGAGGATGTTAATAGCTCCTTTCACTCTTCCCACAAGCGCAGTCGCATCATAATCCTCCTTTCCTTCTTCCACTCCACGCGTGAGGTATCCCCTGAATGCCTTTTGGCCCCATGGAACAGCGGATGGTTCACAGACAGGGGCGAAAGCGGAGCAAGAGCGATACAGCTTTGTGCCTGCAAGCAACGAGTTGAGATACATGGTGAGCGCGCCGTGACCACCCATGGAGTGACCAAAGATGGATTGTCGAGAAAAGTCCTGACGGCAACTCGACTCAATCATCAAACCAGTCGAGAACAAGACATGCGACATACAACAGGTATCCCTGCAGCCTCTATAACCTCTGGCAGCTCTTTCGTGACATGATCTAGCATGTTGTAATGCTTTGCCCATTTGTATGCGGTGGCATTGAGGTAGAACGCGCCTGTTGGTTTTGATCAGCATGCTCAATCACTCGACATTCACCGGACTTACCAACCCCGAAGTCGCAGGAAGTATCTTCGTCGTCCGATCCGGCTTGGCGAGGAGACGTATCTGGAAAGAGGATAGCAATACCTTCTGTTGCTGCATCGCGCATGAATCCGCCATTCTGCGCCCTGCAGTAGATTTCAAAGAAGAGTGCCGCAGATATAGACATCCATCGACTTCCAGGGAATCAAAAAGACTGAGCAAGGCTCACCCATTGTCCTCGGTGCATGCCAGGCCAGCCAGGTAAACCAGGACGGGTACTTTGCCGTTGGCTGCATTTGCGGGGAGGAAGATGTTGAATTGGGCATCTAGGTCACCAAGGACAGAGGACTGCCATCAAGCAGAATCAGGTACAGTTACAGGTTAATGATGGATCTGATTGGCATGCCAGCCCGACCGGCTCACGTTGAACTTGTACTTTGTCAGTGTCCCCTCGTAATGCTTGCTGGAAGATACTTTCTCGAGCCTTGTTTTTTCCATTCGAACCGGGTTTCGGATGCTCGATTAGCCACTTCTGTGGTTGGTTGATTGATAAGAGATCATTTTCATCGTGAGCGGCTGTCTTAAAGGTCCTCGCTCACACCCCAGTTTCGCACGCCCATTTCTTCTCACTGCGTTTGATAACGATAATAGGTCCTAAAGATATTACAATGCTAGAATTAACAGTGGGTAAGTGGCTGTAGTTCCAAGTATGTTTACTGATGCTGTTCGTGATCGTCAGAAAAGAGGCGGCACTGACCAAGTACTACTAGTGAGAGAGACGTGAAGATGGAGACCAAGGCTTGCCACTGAATGCCAGTACTAGACTGCCAGATTCACTTCTCGGTGCCTTTGGGAGGTATCCCTCCACCTGCAGAGTCAGATACAATCCATTCAGAATTGGCACCTTCACTGATCTCAGAAGCAACAGGAGAACGCGGCCGTTTTTGCACCTCCAAATACGCCTCCACTCTTTCCTCCGAACAAGGATTGGAGCTGGATTGCGAAGACGGGGATGAAGGCGACTGTAATATTTCCTCCATCCTCTTCCTTTCCTTGTCTGAAGCAGTGCGCCTTAGCACATGCGGGCCAACCGCCTCGTCGATTGCAGCCTCGTCGGTTCTCTCCATTGTTTTCTTCTTCCTCTCTTCCTTGCCTTCCCGGCCAACCCATCGTCCATCCACAACATAGCCCCCTTCCTCTTCCAGGCCTGCCAACAAATCTGCGACGCCGCCGTAGAACCTTCCCACGCTAAATCCGACGTCTTTACCGCGAATGAATGCATGCATATCTTGAAAACCTGATATTCCAGTCAATTATCGATGTTAGATCGAACAGGGTCATCAAGAAGGAGAAGAGACCTGCCTGCAAGACTGGTAAGATTGCCTGCAACTCCACCTGTCCAACCCACCAGATCGACGTGATTCACGTTGCGCAGCGTACCAAGGTATGTGCCCCACTGTGCAGACTGTACGGATACCAGGCCGTCGTTCGGTCCTTCTAGTGCTGCTATGACGGAGTGGGGGTACCTACGAGGCGCAATAACTTTTGTAAGTGTCTGTCAAAGGCAACAATGGTGTAAGCTCACTTCCAAGTATCGATCAACCCAGGTTCATACTCTGCACCCCAACTGAAGTACCGTACACCTTCTACATTTGGTGTGTTAGCGTTGAATTCCTTCATTGCTTCCCTGGTAAGGGATTCAAATGCCTTGCCATCACCACCGCCATTGGGTAGAAGTTCCAGAAGAGCAAGGACCGCTGGAAGGTGAGCAGATGCAAGGGAGAGGAAATGGGAAGCAAAAGAAGAGCCGCGGTGGGGTGTGGCAATCGTGGTCAGGCTGAGAACGCGAAAGGTGCGTTGAGTGAGATGTGTAATGAGATAACGACAATCGATGCCACCCTGATGCAGGCGTAAGCTAACGAAATTTGACGACGATCAAACATACCATGCTATGACCTATTAAATGCACATCCCGACCAGGATATGTTTCCGAAATCTTCTGTTCAAGGACCCGTGCACGGTCGACAGGCGAAGAAGTTGCAGGAACACGGGTAATGAGGACCTCGCATCCATTTGCTTCAAGAACCTCCTTGATTCCACGCCAATGGGAGACCTGTAAGGGTGCTATAGCAGGCCCAATCGTGACAGAGTCAAAGCCCAGAAGGCCATGGCAAAAAACGAGAGGAGCAATCGGGGCGCGGACTAAGGGACAGAAGTTGACAAGGATTGGATGATAGCGGACAGGGACAACGTACATTTCTTTCCGATAGTGTCATTGAACAAATCGGAATCATTCAGCACAGCTGTTGCACCCTCACTGCGAGCATCGGGGGCTGGTTGGAACCACCATCTGTGAGGCGGCAGGGAAGGGTTGAATTGTGGGACGGCCGATGTGTGTATGAAGCGTAGAGCGTCGAGCGACGAACGTGGAGATGACGCAGCAGGGAACGACAATGAAGGGGAAAGAGTGAAAATAACGGAGGATTCAGAAGTGGCTGGGGGTGTTCCAGAAGGAGAGGTGTATCTGAAACCAGATATTAGAGGTGGCGGCCTTGTAGGGGAATAGGAACGATGGGAGGCGAGTCTGGCGGGGGGAGGTGGAGAGGGCAATATGCTGTCTGTGAGGGCTTCATGGAGTGCGTTCAGTATCGGCGAGGGGGGACGAGACGAGGACGGGGAGTGGGAGTGACAAGGGAAGCGCAGGAGCGGTGCGTGGTGAGGTAGTTCGGAAGAGGGCCCGTGGTGCAGCTGGCGGGGAAGCGTGAGTGATCTCGAATGACCGAGCCCGTTGGCCTTTGCAGCGCGCATCGTGCGGGAAGAGTCTGACATCTGCCAAAATGAACAAGCAACTCTTCTCACTCTATCGATCTTACCTTCGCCAAGTCAGAGCACTTCCTCATTTTTATCTTCGGTGGGCACCTCCCCAAACCGCTGCTTATATCTAATTTCGCAGCAGCCATTTCTTTGCTATCAAGGGCGCAGATGACTTTCGTTCAGTACTCAAAACTAAATCGCTCGACCTTCGCAGAACAAAACTAAAGAGGGTCTCAAAGGCGAGTGCCCCGCCAGCGTTTGCAAGCTCGTCCGTCTGACGCATTGGTTTCAGGACTTGCAACTGCTGCGAGCAGCTAATGGAGGAAAATCCAACGCCTTCGATCGCATGCTTGACATAGCTTATGGAAGGATAGGAAGGTTGCGTTGGGAATTGATGGAGGTATGAATGCTTAAACATTCCACTTCATGTCTCATAACGTCTCCTAGCCTCTACTCTCAGATACAATGGCTCCGCTCATTTCTTCAAGGAAAACCCAGATAGAGAAGTGTTCGCCAACTTACTCCCCAGAACTCGTCGCTCTCCTTACTTCAAGCATCTCCCGTACAACGAAGCCATTGCAAAAGCATCAGCTTGTTTCGCCCTCGTTGCCGGGCCGTGCAAAAATGGATCCTGAAGATAAAGTGCTGTTGGGACCCCCGAGCAGGCGTCGTGAACATAACACTCGCTGGCGTTTCTTCCAAAACGAATGGAAAAAGGTTTACCCTCCTCTTGGAGCATCGCAGCAGTATCATGCACACCGCACTAATCCGCACACACCCTCAAACCCACCCGTCTTTCCGGGTTGCCAGAATTTCAACCCTCTCCAGGACTTGCTCGCGTTAGCGGGGTTACCTTCGAGGTCGCCCAGCCTTTCAAGCAAGGGAAGGAGCCAGCAAATACAGCAAGCGTTTCACGCAAATCCGTTTGATGGAAGTTTGCCAGTTCGATGGCTTCGACGACGATATCAAGCCCTTCTGGGCAGGATTCCCCTTCTGATAGCTCGACCCTCGCCACAAGACAATTCAAAATGTACCTATGACGTTCGGCTGGCAAACAACGCATTAACTACTTCAAAACCACATCCGTCGCGACTTCGTTTTGTGGACGCAGAAGACGTGTTATGGATAAGTGATGTAGTTCAATCAGACAGACGTCGCGAGTAGTTCCAAGTTACCTTCATGACTGGATTCGTGCACACTCGATTTCGGAAGCCCGGGAGTCATTAGTATGATCAGTTAGATACATTAAGCATTCAATTCAGCATTCTCGAGTTCTAACCCATGAAGCTCAATGCTGTACATGCCGTAGTTGCGGTCCGCACCCTTAGATGCCGCAGAGTCATCCAGGCTCTGATCTACGCCGCACTGGAGGTTCAGGATAACCCTGTACTCGTCAAATGAAAACGTTCTTTTTGTGCGGATGCTATCAAGCAGACCCTGCACAAGTTTCATGGGGTAAGAATTGGGCACGAGAAATCACGTACCTGAGGTCCCAGCAAAAAGAGTGCATAGTATTGCCTGGCTCTTTCAAATTGAGCCAACTGTTCTCCATCACCGATGGTCCGAATACTTTGCTGGAGCGCTCGAATGTTCCGATCAACTTTCTTCATGCCAAAGGCATTTGCAACACGTATTTGGCGAGCATTTGCAACTAGCAACTGTTCGACCAAGTCTTCCAGGCCAAAAAAAATAAAGCTATGTAGCCTAACGTTCAGAGGCAGCGGTTAGAATGTGGAGGCTCAACAGACCTTTGTTCGTTCTTCAGTAGTGTCATAGATGTGAATTCATCAAAATTGCTGAGCTCCGAGTTCAGGTCCACAATATACGGATCAGGCTCTCCTGCTTCATGATCAACTTGATAGTTTCCCTGCATTCAGAAGGTCAGTAGGTGCTTTCATCACATACAGACACCTACATGACGGAATGCTGCATCAAGATAATAGATGATCCTACAACGAATTTCTATTCTAATTGTATGTAGGATGATTTCGGCCAACTGTGTGTATGTCTTCAACAATGCGCTAAAGCGCCTTGGATTTCGTGGAGTTAGCCAGGCTATCTAGACATCTAAGAAGGACCTACAACGCCATCTCATGAGATAGAGGCAAGCTGAGTTGGGCGTCCTTGGAAATATCACGTAGAAAAGGGAAAGATTGCAAAGACATGTCTGATGAAGGAGCCGATGGTGCACCAACAGGGGAAGATTTCAAGGCGTCCAGTTCCTGAGTGAACCAAGCCTGGGGATACGTACGCATTAGTAATAGTAAACCGACCAAATAAACTAGACCACTTACAATACTGCGATAAAGGCTACATAGTGCAGAAATGTTGCGAACCGAGGAATTAAGGTCACCCTTATCCACGGAACATTGGGTCAGATACCCTATTTCTAAATGACTTTCCTGTCTGCATAACTGTTGCTTAATTACACGGTCCTGTAATAAAAGTAAATTTAGTCGTCACTGTGATGTAGTCTGAAATGGACTGACCTCTGCCACAAAAAGTTCGGATAAACAAGGGCTTAACTCAGATTTCTGTGCCCATTCGGCAGCAAGTGATGGCGACGCGTGTCCTTCGATTCCAGCTTTGGACACAAGAGCCTGGAAACGATGGCTACATCGCTGATAGAATTGAATGATAACCCCAACAATAAGCCTTGAATACTTTTCGCGGTGGAATGGTGTCGTGCAAAGCATTGCACACAGGGAATTGATCAAAGCCATGAGCTGTGTCGTCGCCTAAAGAAGTTTAATAAGGGAGAGGGTTTACAACGCCTATAACGCACTTTTAGAATGGGCCGGGGGCTGAAGCGCGTAGAAAATATGTCAGGCTGAAAGGCATCAGGAGCTGTGTGTGGTCAATTACGAACCAAGCGTCATCATACAGAGCATACGCACCAGACACCGCATTATGGAACAACAAAGATATTTTTTCCTCCAATTGTGGTAAGTATACTTTGAGCACGAAATCATCCAACACTTCGCTTGCGGATCGTGCACTCTCCAGACCATCAGGTAAAGCGCTGGCAACTCTGCCCAAAAAAGCGAGAGTCGGCTGGAACAGAACACTAACATGAAATGCGTCTGGTTTGATCAACAAACGATGATGTTGTCCAGCACCGAGGACACGTTCATCAGAACCAAGGGACGATAATGCACTTTGCAGTACGTTCTCCGTAGAACTCTGCGCAAGTCCCGGCATGGTATCTCGGAGAATCCGCATGAGTTCATCTTCGTGCGTTCGAAGGAATTTTCCCGTTGATTTAATATCAGTGTCTGCAAATCGAAAAATTCCCTGTAATCCATAATAGGCGTGACAAGGAGGAGTAATGGCGGTATTAGACAAATACCTTGAGTCTGTCTCGTGTGAATCGGCCTTCTCGAAGTGCCTCGTTGATGGAAGTGATTGGATTCCGGCCCGTAACCGCGCTTCGTTCTTCATCGGTCAGATAATCGTTGAGCAGAGTTCGAACCTAAATTCATTTTGTCAACGCCGGCAACTCCTGACGCTTAATGCCAAAAGGACCTCGGCCTGTATCGGCAACCACACATCGGCATTGGGGAAAAGGGCTCCCGGCTTGGCACCAGATGAATCCCTGAAATCTCGTCTCTGAGAGTGGATTACTGACATTCGAATCTGAGCAAGATCAAAGCCGCACTCACTGATCCAATACGGTTGGCGACTTCGAAGACTACACGAAGACCTTGAGTTACGGCATCTAGTTTGGAGTAAATTGTCCAAAAAAGATCCTTCAGGATCTCCTGATCGTAATGCTTCGAGGTTGACTCCAGCGCAGCGAGGCGGAGACTAGACGCCGTTTTTGATAGACCTTTGTGGGTGAGAGAGGCGTGGATAGTGCTCGTTGCAACAGATTCGTCAGAAGCAAAGATATATCCTCCATCAGATTTGGACCCAAGTGCAGTGGTTGTGAGAAGGATAGAACTCCTCTTCGACTCCTCTGCACGTTCTTCAACCTCATCAACAGTTGACTCGATTAGTGAGAAGATCTCGCTTTGCAACCGTTGAATGACAGAATCAAGAGCACTCCCTAGTTTCCCTAGAACGGCAAGAGATTCCAGAAGTGTTTCGATATAAGTGAATGAGTCGGCTTCAGGATTGGCGTTGGAGGAGCAAAGGTGTAAAGAGTCCGAGAACGCCAGTGAACCAAGATTCGAGGATGATGAAGCTGATGCCAATATTGACGCAGATAGCTCTTGGATACTGACACTACTACGAAAGTTGGCGTCGTCGAGGTCATAGGGAGCATCATTCGGTCGGCTTGCCAGATCGCTAAGATAACGAGATAGACGGGTGCCTTGAGTGTTCTGAAGAGATGATGTTAACGGGGCTCAGGCAGAACCATGAGGCATTCACTTGTGTTGATTCGCACTCGAACTCCACCTTTGGCACTTCACGCAATGATTGAGGGCTACAAACAACAATATAAGGAGCCACGCACATATTGACTGACCAGGTGTATACGTAGCCCATCGCGTGTCACACCAAAATGATTTTAGGTAAAGATGATTATGAAGCTCATCAACTAAGATGTCTCGGAGTGCCTGAAGGTAATAAGCACCCTGCCAGATATTGGCACAATATTCTGCAGGACTCACAGTCTCCTGGCCGAGAAGATATGCCCGTAAGTCTGTAACGGCACCGATTTCGTGCATGTCGGGTTTGTTTATCAGCTTGAGGCTTCGTATCAGTAAGACTGAAGCCTGTATTAGCCGCTTTTCAGATATCAAGACTTCGAGGGCATCTGGCACAGATTTCAAATTCTCGCTGGAATGTATTCATCACCCGCACGCAAGGGAAAAAATTCGACGCACATTTGATCCAACAGTTGCATCATTTCTTCCAAAGTTTGTCCCCTAGCCCACAATTGGACGAGGTCTGCACGTTTGCTACCAAGGGATTCTTTGGTCTCTTGAAGAGCAATACGTGTTTCCTGGACTTGGGTTTGAGCCTGGCCAAGGTGGTTCAGCAGAGCGGCATGATGTGGCAACGCATCAGCGAAAGCCTTGTAATGTTCTGCTCGGTTTTCTGAGTTGACAGACAATAGGGCAAAGAGAGAGTACTACTGACGATCGACTGAGCCCTTTAGCGCTTGTGAAAGCATCTCCTTGGTTTTCCTGAAAGAATACATGCTTTTTCCGATAGAAGTCTCATCAAGCAGCGAGAGAGCTAGGTCTACATTGTTGAACTAGGAGTGTCATGAGTTAAGATCGAAGATTCGGCCGTCAGCAAACACACTTACATCAGGATCGATGACAAACTCCCAATCATCTCTGATCTGGTCCAGGACAGCTAGGAAAGAGTATTGGTGCGTTCAGCAAGTACCAAGACCACAACATATAAGCGCTTTGAACTAACCATCTATTTCACCCGTTTTAGCCTTTGCGGTGGGTCTCCTGTAGTGAGGCATTGCGTTCTATTATTTCCGTCCCACCTCGAGGCTCAACTTATCGACCCAGCTACAGATTGTTTGAACTCCGCTTAAACTACAGAGCTAAAATGTGTCGGCTTGTCGGCATCAACCAGTCGGAACGTGAATAATAAGTCGCGTTTGTCGCGCGTCGTGTATTGCGCACATTAATTACCTACGTGCTGGTTGACTGTATGCAGTCGAGATGGCTGTTCCATTTGGCCCAACATCCCTTTTCAGCCCCTCCAGACTCTCCCCTCTCTCTTCCATAGCGTCTAGTACGCCTTCCCATCACCTTGAGCTCATGCCGACGCGTCGGAAAGTCGAGTGTTACGTAGCTCCCCCGAGACTTCCCCCATCTATCAGAGAGCTTTACCAACCAACACCAGATTATCTCGGAGGCGATCCAGAGTTTGTCCATCGTGATCTCGATGCTGTTGTTGGCGAGTATCCATTTGACAGCCGTGGTAAACCTTCACATTACTTTGTGCGTTTCAAAGACGGGCTCGCGCGTAGGGTTAGTCACGTAGTCATCTTCCCTCCGCCATTTGAATTTCTTTCAGATCTCCTCGCATACATTCATCGCTCAATACAGTGACCTCGTTAATCAATACCGTACGTTTTTGAATACTGCCATAGGTCATGTTGCCTCATAGCCACCCAGAGCACAGAAAGGCACAGGGTCTGTTGGACCATTTTGATCCTGCTTCCGAAGAGGTCCACGAACACTCGCGGATGACTGCTAGGTTGACAGCTGACGCGCCCAGTCGTGTCGCAATATCCTCCGAGAGTGATTTATCCCGGTTCTCCGACTCTCCTCTCACCGAGGACAACGACATGAGTGACGATGAAGACTACGGTGGCGAAGCGTCGTCTCGCAAATCCGCACGCCTTGCCGCAATCGACAAGAAGCTCGAGCAAAGCAAGCTGCCATTCAGTCCTAAGAAACTTCGCAGTCACATTTGGCAAAAACGAATTGTCTCTGACTCTGAAGATGATCTGGGAGGTTATGATCAAGTAGATTCTGATGAAGTTCTTGCGCCTAGGAGGTCGACACGCTCACGGAAGAACGCTCGCGTAAACCTCGTCGATGATGCAGAATCAGAAGGGGACAGTTATCAAGACAGCCCTGGACATAAATCTAGCAATCGAGGCGCTGGGAAAAAACATAAAAAGAAACGTCCTGCTGCAACGCGCCCTACCTATGGACACTTCCGCGACATCGGCGATCTTGATCTCGATTTCTTTGAGGACGAAGCAACCTCATCCCTTCGTGCACACAGAGATATTTGCGAGAAATGCCACAAAGGTCTTGCGCACGAGGAGTTGAAGAGGTTCAAAAAAGGCAGACGCCAGCCCAAAGTTGCCGAAGGCGAATCCGATAATGACGAAGACCACATTCGGAGTTTGGGAGGTTGGGTTCGATGGTTTGGATGCTTACGTTTGTTACTCTCGTTTTATTGATATAATTTTACAGCCTTAAGTGTCCTGTGGCTGCTCACTGGAAGTGTCTTGCAAAGACCCAAAGAGACGAGATTACGCGGGCTGCTCGTGCCCGTGATAAAGACCTACGGAAGGCACAAGGGGAAGAAGTCAGCGAACCATCGGCTATTGGTTTACCGGATCATAAAGAGCTTGACATCAACCAGACAACCGAGTTTATCTGTGGATCGTGTATGAAGGGTGGCATTTGCATGGGGTGTTTGGAAGTGGCTCTTCGGCCCGATCCATCACTTACAAGCAAGCACCCTTCCGGCAGATCCTCCCTTGAACCTACGCAAAGTGATGTCCCGGATATTGAGATGGAGGATAGCACTTCACGTCCTGTGGACACTACTTCGTCGCAGCCTTCCCAGGAGCTCCTTTTCAGGTGCTTCTCTTGCAAACGGCTTTCTCATTATCGACATTTGCCCGCTCCAGAAGACGCGACTTGGACGGACGCAGACCTTGCTAGTCATTATCAAGAAGAAACTGGCTGGCGTTGCGCCGATTGCGCCTCATATGTTTATCCACTTGACAAAATCCTGGCGTGGCGACCTTATCCTCCGGGAGTTGTTGAATCCACTTTGGCAAGCCCTCCCGATTCCAAGGCTTCCCTTCCTCGACAATACTTGGTGAAATGGACGGACCGCAGCTATCGACGAACTCAATGGGTTCCTCACTTGTGGTTGGTTTCGACCAGCGTGGCGAAACTGAAGCATTTCCTTGCCAAGGGTTCCAAAGTTCCACTTCTAGACGAACCATTATCTGACAATGTGGCTATGGACGTAGACGAGACTCTGGATGACATCAACAAGGAACCGATTGCTTTCGAACCAGGTGCGGGCACTACGCCTGAACTTGGCACCCCAATGTCAAAGGACGTCTATCTCGGTCCATTACCCGACGCTGAGCGGAGAATCCCTCTGGCTTGGAAAACTATCGACCGCGTTCTAGATGTGCGATTTTGGAATCTCTTGTCAAGTGCTAATGGGAAGCGTCATAAGAAGAAGCATGTTGTTCGCAGTCGTCAGGATGATGGGTTACATCTTAATCCTGATCAACAACTACAGCGTGCATATGCGGAAGGCGAACAGCCAGATGAGTCGTTACTGGAAGACCTGGACGACTGGTCGTCTAGGACGGACCAAGACTTGTCGATTGAATGCGTCGAGGAGGTCATATGGGTGTTCGTTAAGTGGCAGGATCTTGGGTACGATGAAGGTCGGTTATCCAAATTCGTTATATGTGGTGATCTCCCTCAATCCTTCGACAGCAACTTGGGATTCTCCGCCTCGCCGCGGAGAACCAGGGTATGGCGCCTATGAGCGCGCGTTTCAGTATTTCATTGATTCCCAAAAAGTTCACGTCAA
>JBBPNZ010000128.1:0-35451 GCA_038091195.1 Phylloporus rhodoxanthus | reverse complement strand
AAAACAGCATGAGGTGATGTTTGACGGACAAGAGCGATATGCCATCTCTAGTGTCCATGTCGTCTGTAGAGGACTGTCTGCGAGCGGTGTGTGAGGATACCTCAGGTGTACGGTGCTGTACGCTTGCCTACTTTTCTTTCAGAGACTGGAAGAGTTCTCTGGTAGAGGCCATACTCGCACTCATCTCGTCCAAGAGCGCTACCACGCTTTCTGGATCAGCCATTGGTGATGTACGCGTACTCCCACGACGACCTAGTAGAAGACCGAGTTAGCGACGAGACTTTTTTTTCTTTTTCCGAGTGCAAACAAAAAGATCAGTCAACGGTTTTCTAGGCCGCCGCTCTGCTCTGAGAGCGTAGTGCATGGCATCAAAAGATCTCAGAGCCCAGTGCGTTTCATCCTCGAGTGTGCAGTGCTGGACAATACTCACCTTTCCGAGTTGGGAGAGGACAACGTTGTTTATGGCGATGCACGTATCCTCGAGTCAACTTGCCTACTAAGTTATCAAGCCACGCCAGGCTGCAGGCTTTAAAGCTTGCAGCCCCATCTCAACGACTTCACTCCTACCACCATGTCCAGACCGTCCGAAAAGCGGTTCGACCTCGTCGAGGGCTTCGACCCCCGCGCTCTCGCAGGCAAGAAACCCGACACCGATGAGAGGCTCCTCGATCTCGCCGACAACCTCGACGCCCTCGCCCTGGATGGCGACAAGCCCGGCGCGAAGAAGCTTCGACCAGGAAACCCCTTTCTTCGTAGTTTCAAGATACCACGCCCCCATGGTTACGCGTCCCCGCCAGCAAACCGAAATGCGCCTCAGCAATCTCTGACTATGCACTACGCGCTCAAGCTCCCGATACCGAATATCCTGAGGAGACCCGCTCTTGCACCGCCCTTTGTTGGCATTTCTTCACCGTCGATTTCAAATCCTATTGTATCCCCCAAAGTGGCCAACAAGGCATCAACGCCACCACTTTATACTCCCGCACAGCAAACGCTTAGCGTCACCCCAGACAGGCCCCGTGCCGAATCTGTCCCCGTCCTTCGTACTCCCGAAAAGGGCACGGCACGATGCAATGGCATGACCCTGGCCGACAAGCAATGTTCCAGGAAGGTTAGGCCTCCTGCAATCTATTGTCATCAACACAAGGGCGCGCTCTCGTCACAGTCTGGTTTCTACGCTCGAGGAGCTGGAAATCCGGAGAAATTTGTCGAATTCAGTCGTATGCCAAGTTTACCACAGACGTACGCTGTCGTCTCATGTCGTTTGGCAGATTATATACCCGAATACCTCAAGATGGATACCCAAATAGCATTGAGAGTGGAGATGGAAAAACCGACGGCTGCCGCAGACAGACTAGGGTTTATTTATGCCTTTGAAATACGAGGTAGCGTCGTTCTCGTGCTGCGACACGAACTCGCTGACGCTGATGTTGTAGACCCCAGGAGAACAGACGTGGTACAACTCAAAGTCGGGCGTGCTGTCAACCTCAACAAGAGGTTCAACGAATGGGACAAGCAATGTTGCTCTAGAGAACATATCCCGCGCGGGTGGTGGCCAGGAATGGTTGAAGACGACGACGGGAGATCCGGGAGCCTGCTCAAGGGCAACATGAAAGCGGGCGATCCCGGTCCTTTTTGCCATCGCGTCGAACGACTCGTTCACATCGAACTGGCGGATTTGTCGCTGCATGCACCGTATCTAAACCCAGCATGGCCAGATATCAATGGCAGTCCCACGCCGGAAAATTCTCCCAAGAAGAGGGCCGCCAAGGATGACAAGTGTCCCGATTGTGAGTGTGATATGCGTTGTTCTTTCACGACTAACGTTACGTTCTCGTTAGGCGGTGCCGCTCACAAGGAAATTTTTTATTTTCGGCGTCCAGACAAGGGGCGATACAAGGGAAAGGAATGGGAATTGATCGTCAAACCTGTCATCGAGAAGTGGGGGAAATTTGTCAAGGACTATTATGTTTGATTGGACTTTTCGCTCGTGTGCAAGTCGTTGCAGCATATTATGCATCATGTCTCGTCTCGGCGATATGAATACATTAATGTAAGCACGGACGTTGAGTGGTTCAAAAGTCGTCGTCGTCAAAATCCCGCCTGCGTTGATACTGGCAGACGATGCAATGAACGACGCGCAGCATCAGAGACAGACGCATACCTTTATCGTCGTCTTCTTCGTGCTCGTCTTGTTCTGCGCCTCCTCCATCTAGCACCATGAGCACAGGACGGCGAGGAACGGAGGGGATCTCACCTGTTCCAACAACTCGATGAGCTGCTCTTCGCTCACCTTTCCCCGCAGCTGACCAGACTGAGCCATCCGGACGAGGATACCCTCAATGTGCCGCGCTCGCTCGGGACTCACGAGCGCGATGCGAGAAACTACGGCGCGCGATGTAGTCGAATCAGTGGAATCGAGGATGCAACTTACGCCGCTCGCGTGCGGCCGTGTCCAGCACTGTAGCCATTAGATCTCTGCGCATGGATTCCTCTGCTTCTCTTCGTGCTTGTTCTTCTGCATTCTGTTGGCCAGCTTGGGGCTGTAGACCTTGAGGTAGTTCCATCAGAGTGATGTTGTGTGGATTAGAAAGTGCACGGTACAGCTCTAGTAAAACTCTATAGTAGTCCGATCTTCACTTGTCGCCCCAGCCGCGCTCCCTCCGATCCCAACCGCCACTCCAACGTGAATCAGACCGTCCATATCTCTGAGTATCTTGACGCGGCGAGCGTCGCGCGTGTCCAGATGATTCAAACCGGCTGTCCTCCCCATGCCAAGATCTCCGCGACGGGCTTTGAGGTCGGGAGGGAGACTGTTGAAACTCATAGCTTCCCGTATTCACCCCACGCAGACCATGTATCCCAAGATTACGAGCAGTACGTGGACTGAGCGGCGGCATCTCGGACTCATCTGCCCATCCGAGCACATCCCGGGCGTATGCGTTTGCTTCATCGACAAACTTTTGTCTGGATCTGTATATCTGCCGAGTATACTGTGCATTGAAACCGAGCCATGCGCCATATGCCTGAATCTGCAGAGTTTTGTCGAGCTCCGCGCGGGGTAACGAAGGGAGTTGTAATTCTCGGTGAGACTGAATTGGCAGCGCTCGCATGGCCGGCGTGCCAAGGAATCCAGACTCATTGGGGGTGAGGATAATCACGCCTTGGCCAGATCGGCCAGCACGAGCTGTGCGGCCTAGGCGGTGGATATACTGCTCGCTGGAGGAAGGAAGGCCGACTTGCACGACAAGTGTCACCCTGTCAACAGCATCGTTCAGTAAGGAGCATGCATCGAGACGAGAAGACTAACCCAGGAAAGTCCATGCCTCGCGCAGTGACATCCGACGTCACCAGTATCCCGCTCTTTGCCCTTTTAAAGTCTTGGGCAACATTTAACCGTCTATTTTGGGTCATCCTGCTGTGAATTTCATAGATGGGGGGTAACGTTCCATAGCCTGCAACCTCGAGAAGCTTAGCGGTGGCAGAGGTACCCCAAGCGGTCGTGCAAAAGACCATTGATTTTGAGCTGTTACCATGTTCAGCAACGTCATCCCGTAGCACAGCAACAGTTGCTTTCATGATGTCGCTGATGGGTACAGTGACGCATGTCTGAGGGACTGGGTACGAAAAGATCAGAGAAAATCGCAAGGTCACATCACAGCGCATTACCATGTTCATGAGTGTTGACTTCATCTTCTGCCAAAGTGGACACGAACTTGTGGTTGGGACTCAAATAGAGCGCAGCTATCTGTGCCCCAAAAAATCAGTCTCGATAAGTATCCACGGGAAAGAAAGGCCTGACATCCTTAACGTCCCGGCTTAGGGTTGCCGAATAAAGCATACACTGCCTGGGGTTTTGATCGCGATCGGGGAGGTGCTCAAATATCGAGTTCAGTGTGTCTTTGAATCCCACGTCCAATAGGCGATCGGCTTCATCCAATACAATGGTCTGAATGGAACGCAACTTTTCAGCCAACCTAGTCGATCCCAAGAGATCGAGGAGCCGGCCAGGCGTTGCAACGAGAATATCACAACGCTGCATAGTTAGCCTTTGCTTTTGCATGCCGATACTTTCGGGGTCTTGGTGAGTGGCGTGTATACTGGGACAAAAAGTCAAAGGTACCTGGTACCACCAATGAGAGCTTGAACTCGGAAAGGATGGTTTCTGACGAGGGTATTGGCTTCCTTTTGGATCTGAAAACAGGAAAGTAAGGAATTGGGAGCTAGAGATGCGGGCATGATACAAACCTGCATGGCTAGTTCTCGCGTCGGAGATAATACAAGGATGGAGACAGCGCCCCCGCGAGGAACAGGTTTTTTGGCGAGTTGCTCGATTGCGGGCAAAAGAAAGGCCATCGTTTTACCTGTATAGAATTTGCATTCACTGCCAGACAACGGAGGGAGCACGTACCTGTTCCAGTCTTCGCCTGGACAAGGAGATCTGCACCAGAAAGCCCAAGCTAAGGTGAAAGGGTAAGCAATGGCGAGAATCGTTTAGAGCCACATACCTCTAGTGTTGCCTCTGCGTGTAGGGTCGAGTGTCACCGGATTTTACTGTACAAAGGGAAAACAAGCCCACCTTGGACGTCACTCATATACCTGGAACACTGTTAGCAAAGCGACAGTTATGGGCCAAAAACGACGAAAAAAGCGATGCGTACTCATGTGGAATAGCCATCTTGGACCTGTTGGATATTGATGCGTCGGCGAACTTGGCTGATGAAAAGTGCGCTCGGTTGGTGCTTTGGTCGACTGGAGGCTCATACGCGGACGCTGCGGGTGCCAACATGGGCTTCAAATGGGTGGCGGCGTTGGGTGCCCATGTCAGCGACGTCGTGCGGAATGTCCTGGCGCGGACGTCGAGTGCGACGAGGGACGGGCGCGGCCAACGGACGAGCAGACGAGCGAACATACCAAAAAATAATAAATAAAATAAAATGTTTTATTTGCCACTCCACTCAGACCAAATAGGACCAAATAAGAGGGCGTGGGAATCAAGGGACCATTGGCCTCATTGCGAGTCGCGTCCCTTTAACCTCGTTTCGCATCTTGCCAGCGTTCTTCTCGTTGTCGTCCGTCCCATCCGCCGCAGCCCTCAGCAATGTCCTCAACAAGACTCCACCCTCACCCGTCTCTACCAGCGCCAGTCGTGCATGCAGGTTTCTCCGCACATCAGTCAAAGTCCCATGTCTTGGCGGGCGTACAGGACGCATACTGGAGCGACGACGACGCAGTAAGTTTTTCGCGTACGCTTGCTCTTATCGCAGGTAATCATTCCGATTGTTTCAGGATGATGCCGAGTGTCCCCTTTGTCTCGAGGAGATGGATATTTCAGACCTCAATTTCAAGCCATGTGTCTGCGGTTATCAGGTATGTATCACTGCGTAACTATTATGAAATCCATGGTACAGCTTCCACCAGATTTGCCGCTTCTGCTGGCATCACATTAAGCAGAATCTTAACCGTCGCTGTCCAGCTTGTAGAAGGATATACACCGATGAGGCCGTCCAGTTCAAGCCTATCGCAAAGGAGGAGTATGCTCTTCATTTCAATCCCATTCGCCTAATTCGCTCATCATCGTGCATATACTTAGTCACAAGCGCCTCACGCAACAAAAGAAGCAACGCGAGCGTGAACGCAAAGAGCTCGAGGCCCTAGGGCGTCGCTACCTTGCTAATGTACGCGTCGTTCAGCGCAACGTTGTATACGTCGTTGGAATCGGTCCTCGATTTGCCAAAGAGGAGGTGGGCAAATCATTGATTCAGCAAAGTCGCGCTTGACCAACGTTCATTTAGCTTATCCCAACGCTGCGTTCGAACGACTACTTTGGCCAGTACGGTAAGATATCCAAGATCTTGCTGGTCAAGCGTACCTCGTCAGGTGGTGGTGCTCCCGTTCTCGGTCTTTATATCACCTACCACCGCCGCGAGGACGCAGCGCGTTGTATATCGACGGTGGATGGTGCCCCTTCTCCAGGGGGTGGTCGCGAGGTCATGCGAGCGAGTTATGGAACGACAAAATATTGCATGGCGTTCCTCCGTGGAGTCAGCTGCTCAGACCACACCTGTATGAACCTGCATGAATGGGGAGACGAGAAAGATTGTTTCACAAAAGAAGACCTGACTACCTTGTGCGCTTCATTCGTTGATTTGCTTTGATTGTCATTTATCTATCCTATTAGGAAGCATACAATCAAAGATACGGAGAGTATATCGCGCACTGCCAAGGAAGGTGATGGTAGGTGATTTACCCAAATGCGCATATGATCTAATATGGTTTGCAGGTGCCTTGCCGCGCGCTGCAGCATGGGGTGGTAAGACAACACCTCAGTCTATATCAACCACTATAGTCGGCCAACGGCAAAGCAGAAGGAGCGGTCAGCGCCAGTCTCGCAATGCCAATGCTGGTGTTGAGACAAAATCGTTGAGTCGTTCGCATCATGACCGGAAACCTGGGTCTATCGCGGGGAGCACAAAAACGCCGTCTGTCACATCTTCTTCACGCCCTCCGACGCCGGCTGCTACTACGTTACCTCAGCGACCTGCCACGCCTTTGGAGGTTAAATCATTGCGTACCAAAGAGTTGGGTGTTCCACAACCTTCCACCTCTCCTTCTCCGTCTTTGGCGGCGGATTCCGACGCTGGTTCGGGTTCTCAGGATGTCTCTCCCATTCGTCCGCGATCCACCGAATCCGAACAGTCTGTTCCGTCTGTTCCTCAGGGCATACCTGATGTACCTCCTGGCCTACCTCTTCCTTCACGCAAGATGGATCCTCTCACACCACCAGGAATTCATCCTTCGCAGTCTACCTACCAAATATCTACTGCTGCCCAAGCTCTTCTTGACGATATTAAGTCCCGACGCGAAAATGCTCCATCCGTCTCGAGTGTCAACATCTTTCCAGATCTCGATCGCACGCTTAGAATGGTATCAGGGGAGGATAGCGAATTTGGTGGTTTCAGTTTCAACTTGGATCCCAAACTCGCCGGAGAAGATTTTAACGCGGATATCACCCTCCCTGATCTTGAGGCGGAAGCCAATACACCTCTGAATGGCGGATTTATGGATGTCTTTCCGGCCCTGCGCCAGACCCACCAACCAGCACAAATGCATCACCCACGAGCGTTGGTGACACCACCTGGACTCACATATCCCAGCTCCACTCGGTCGATATATGATCCACATGCCCAGCGTGGTACAGCTATTGAACGCCAGCCAGGTGGAGCATCTAGTTATGTGGGCTCCTTTAATCCGTTTGAGGAGGTCAGTGAGGATCCGATTGTGCAACCTCAAGGAGCGTTGTCCACTTCCAGGAAGTCTCCGTTCCCTGACGAGGAAAGGAAAGTATCAAGGTTTGGATTCGCACGAGGTCGCCAAGGGTCTACTGCTGCGTCATCCCCTGTCAACGTCGCCTCTCCCCTTAGTGCAAGCGATAGCCACCACTCTCTCTTTTTTAGTGAAACTACATCATCGGCCCAACCGCATTGGAATTTATCGTCCCATATTGAGCATGGGTATACAACTCCGTCATTGGTACAGAATAACACGGCAACACAGCCTCACTTGCAGTCGCAACCACAACAGCAGCATCCGCGTTTCCAGCCTTTCGACAACAATATTGTTAGCGAGGCACAGCTCCGCGAATTTATCCAGTCTAGTCGTGATCGGGCTAGCGGCATACCCAATGGTCCTCCTGGTAGGAGACTTCTCTTTGTATGAAGTGTCATTGCGAACATTGATGATTTCTTCCTTTGTACTGTTTTGTTTTATGTTTTAACTATGTTCCACTACTTTTCCGACTCCCTTCTATTTGTTAAGGTGTAGACCAGCAACACCGTTATCTGTATGCACAGAACCAGCCCTTCAATGATCCGGCGATCATGTCTGCTCGGTTTGCATCACCCGTACTCTCGACGGCAGCTCCCGCGAACCCTAATACAACTTATACCTCCCCTTCCGCTGTCACCATGAATCATGCACCAACGAACGTGGCTGTTGGCCCTCCTCCTGGACTGGGATATCCCCAGGGTCTTTCTGTTAGCCATGCTGGAAACAGTAATATCTCTGAGCTACAGGCGGATCCAATGGTCCAACCACCCCACCATAGTGAGTCTTTTTCCTTTGTCAGGGGAGGGAGTCCCAGGTCAGAGTACCGAGCGCCGTGCTTTCAGTGCGGAAATATTATCAACGGCCGTGATGTTGAATGAATGCGTCATTAATGTTCTCCTTTCGTCGTCATCATCCACTCGCGCCGCCATGAATTCGCGAAGCTCCAAGAGACGCATTGGTATTTATTCTTGATGACGACGCCAACGACCTGATTGCAACTCATATCCGCTTCTAATGTTATTGTGCATATCTTATCCACTCTATAATGCTTATCACTCCTGATCCCTTCCCCGTCCTTTTCTTTCGCCCACTCCTGATCGTTTGGCACAATGCTGACGAATTTTTCTTGGCTTTGTTCACTCTCGCCATGTGCCCCCAGTCACGACCTCTATTCCGCCCTCTCCGCTACCTGCCCTGTCTTCTACAGAATTCCCAGCCCTCGGTACGGCGATAGAAAACCCCACCGCTGCAGCGACCTTGTCCGAGGCTCAAACGCCGGCTATCGAAGGATCAAACCTGCAGGATGCTAGCAAGGATCAAGCAAAAGTTGAACGCAAGGCTGCGAAGAAAGCTGCTGCTGCTGAGCGCGCACTTGAGCGACAGAAAGCAGCACAGGAAAAGGCCGCCGCACGCTCCGCTGAGAAGGCACGGCTTGCTCAAGAGAAAGCGGTCGAACAGGAAAGGTTAGCTGCGATAAAGGAGGCAAAGGAAAAGGCGGAGAGGGAGGAGAGGGAAAGACTTGAACAGGAAAGGCTCGAGAAGGAGAAGGCAGCGCAAGCTGAAAAGATCGTGAAAGCTCAACAGGATGACCGTGCGGACACTGAGAAAGAGAGGCAGAAGGAAAAGACGAAGGGTCAAGGCAAAGGAGGTGGAACTTCTTCCAAGGCTCCCACAACGCTGAAGAAAGGTGTCCCTGAGAGGCAAGCACCTTCCAAGGCACCCGAGCCGATTGTGCAGGCTCCGATTCGTTCAAAGCTTCCGAAAAAGAACAAACCGGTTGCCCGTCCCATCAGAATCCCGAAGGACAATGAAGTCCCCGCTGATGAGATGTCGGTTGCACCATCTGCCGCCGCTTCAGAAGCACCGGGATTACCTACTGGCAAGAGTAGTCGTGCGGTATCACCCTGTCCCAGTGTGTCTCGGGCTCAGTCCGTCGATCAAACATCTCCCATAGAGCGAACTTCACTCGCTGATGTGCTGGATGAACTCGATGTCAGGTACCCCGCTATGGACCTCCCTCACCATCCCTTTTTCGATGTGCAAAAGATCAATCCCGCTGCAAAGATGCCATTGGAGTATGGCCCTTTGGTTCATGCTCTATCTGCCCTCTCTGTCGGCGGTGGTTCGTTTGCCACCAATATGCCTTCTGGCTCGATCGACAACGCAGTCTCTTCCTTTCAACAACTCTTGGAGACGTTGACGCAGACGATTTCTGATCTATTACGACTTCTCCCACGTACTACATGGGACGATAGCTCGTCCTTTGATGGTGTCCTCCGGGACATGCTCAAAGGGGATGACTTTTTGGACGACACGGCTGACGATGCGGTGGGCAAGGAGGATGAAGTTGCTGCGCTCACGCTGGCTCTCGAACGTCGTGCCCGCTGGATGGAAGTTCAATTGTCAAAGCTCGAGGAACTTCATCGCGATATCAACACCGCTGCTGTCCGCGCTGTCTTTGCGTTCAACGACAGTGGTTGGGACCGTCATGCGTTTATGCCTCGTATCGGGAACACGCTGAAGAGGTTTGACAGTATCGGTATGGTTGAGAAGGATGGGAAACTGCGGCCGATGAGCGCGAAAGAGCTTGAGGAGAAGCTTGTGGTGGCGAAAGAGGCGGCGGTGTTTGCTGAGACGGAGCTGAAGGAGGCGATGGATAATATGCAGGGAGTGCGGCCAGTTGAGGTGGATGACTTTTGAACCATTTTGGCGGGCGTACAAGTGTTTTGCCGGCTCGAAACATTGAGAAACACGACACTTTGGCATGCACGATTCTTGAGCAGCAATGTCATGGCTGGCCACCACGCATATCGTACAAAACTCGTTAGGCTTGTCGTACTCTTCGTTCTCGCTTGTCTCACAGTGGGACTCGTTCGGCGGTTCCATCCCGCGCACCATGTCCAAGCCGACCTGAACCCAACCGCCCACCACATACACGGCAGATGGGAAGCAGTTCGAACATCCCTGGGCCTCGCACCTCTTGCTCACATCGCACTCGTCGCACCTGTCCCAGTCTCGTCAAGTCGTTCTGACAAGCGGGCGTCGCGTTTTGATCTCGGAAGTAAACGCCGGGCAGAAGAAGCTACTCGCCGGATCCCTCCGCTACATTTCGCCCCCGACACCCGCCTCACTCCGCCGGACGAGGAGAAAGAAACGAGGATGCAAATATGATGTCATTCAGCGTGCTCGCCGTGAGCTAAATAGGGGTGATACACAGATGGAGATGCTAGGGGTCATGGTGTGCAAAATATTAAGCGTTATTCATAGTGCATGTCCATCAATTGTCTTTTGGCGTAGATATGTCTGTCGAACGTGGCATTCTGTCCCTCTTCCACTCCACGAAATCATCTAGCATGGTAGGCCAGGCCTAAAAGGAGGTCGGGAGAGATCGCGAATGCATACGGAAACGGCGTACCCCGTCGGCTTCGTAGTTGCTAAAGTCCCCACTGATTGTCTGGCCGAATTCATGCACCTAGCGATGCAATAAATACGAGCTCCTCATACTGGATCGTTGAGGGTACCCACCATGTTCCAAATATCTTTATTGACGCCCTTGTAGGAGCCATTTTCCTGCTCGACGTTGTCGATCGCGGTGCTTTAAAGGGAAGGAACGTGCTTACGGTCAAGAACTCAATCAAGTCAGTTATGATTGGGTAGCGCGGAGTCAGCAATACCGACCATAGCGCCATAGTAGTCTATTCACATATGAGTAGGTAAAATAAAGCAAGTCTAAAGCCGCTTACCTCTATATCTAAATTCCTGCTTTGTCTGAGGGCAAGGTCAGCATCAAGCAACGGAATAATACTAAGCACTCACGATGGCTTAGAAAGCGTGAAACAAAATAGATACAGCTCTGTGAAAGCAGCGTTGCGATTCAACGCATACTGCCAATAGCGAGTTCTACAGTAGATCTCGACTCCATCCCGCTTTTTGACAGAGGATAGTGAGGGTACGGGCGTTATCCCCTCTTTGTTATGAACGACAAGCTCGTCCAGCTCGTTCAATGCTGTTGCCAAGATCGGCAACGACGAAATTCTTGTGCGCGTGATGAGCTAACCCTGCCAAAGCAGACTAGAAGGCGCACACACCGTAGGGCCTCCGTTCCCTGGAGCCATTCTGAACGACTAAATTTGGCCATCTCTCGGGCACTGAATTGCCACGCTAAAATGAGAGGCTGTGCACCCTCCAGTGGTATTCCAGCCTCTATGCATAATTTTTCTACACCCGCTGGCCCTATCACTTCAGGGTCGTCGTCATCCGCGAACCTCTTGAAAAGCGCTTGTGCTTGTTGTCGTGTGTACTCTACTATAACCTGCATGACAGTGTCTAAGCGCGCACTTTGACACATGCGAGAAAGACAAACCGGAGCTTGTTTGGGTTTGGGCAAGTCCAACTCATCGCTAAGTGCGGGTTCATTAGAAACACAGCACAAGAGGGATGATAGATGCATGAACGTAACGAGGCGATGCTTGAACCCGATCACCCCAATTGACGGATGAAATATAAAGGTGATCGAGGCGTAGTGGCAGGTGTTAAGATGGAGCAAAGGCTGACTTACTCGCGGTGTTGTTGGCTGGTGGAGTTGAGGGGTTCCTGCAGGGCGGCAATAAGCGGTATTCCTGGACCCTTTATTCCAGTTAACCGATCAAGATACTTACATCAGCAATTCTAGGCCGTACAGGATGAGCTACAGTGGCTGTGCGAAGAAATGAGGAGACGCACCTAGAGACTTTAGTCCTTCGAGTCTGATTTGTATTCTTGCCCGTTGCTCTTGTCTTCTTGGGTAGTGGCTGTGTGCATTTAGATTGAGCGTTCTCGACGCGAAGGAGCCACTGACCTCTACGGAGGTACTGAATAAGTCGCGGGTAAATGACTTGAGTGCGCCATGATATAAATGAAGCAGAAGTAAGTACGCACGATGTGCCTTCCTTCTCAGTTATGTCTGTCACGCCATTTTTTCCTCGGGCTACACAGGCGGTTAGTCCAAAAGAGCTAATCCGGCAAGCCAAGGTCTTACACGTTCTAGACGTCTTCGTGCTTGATCGCGCCGTTGGGCCGCCAGTAGCCGTGTCAGCCTCTGTACGCTTACGCTGTGCAAACGAGTAAATAATAGTACGACACGAAACACCAAAGCAAGCAACGGAACAAACCTTTGGCGGCATGTTTTATGGGGTACCGTGCGCACAAAAGAGACGAGAAATCGAGCTTGGCGACACTTTTGTTGACCCGTTCGGAGAACGGGTCAGACGGTTAATTGACGCGTATTTTATTGCGGAGCACAAATCACGTGATACTGTGACACGATCCTACAGCGTGACACGCGTAGATCTCTCATTCGACAATGATGGACGCCCAAATGTTCAACGCAAACCCAACGATATATGTATCACGCAAGCCGACAAGGAAGTCACGCTTTGAAACAGGTCAATCTCTCTGGGTAGATGGAGACGATGACGAAGACAGCGGCACTACCGACGTTGAACCAATTGACCAGGACGAGATATTTGGTAACCATGCTCAAGCTCATCGCGGCCCACTATGTGACTGATACCTTCCTCAGAGCTTATACGATCCATCTCCGACCCAGAACATCCAAACAGTTTGGAAGAGCTCCGGGTTGTATCCGCTGAACAGATCGAGATCGGAGAAAACCACATCGTCGTCGAGTTCACACCGACGGTACCGCACTGCGGCATGTCGACCCTGATTGGTAAGATCAGGGTTCCTGCTGTCTGACGAGTACGATTCATCTTTCCTGTCCCTCAGGGTTGTGTATCCGAGTGAGGCTGTCCCGCAGTCTTCCACCAAGGTTCAAAATTGATATTCGAATAAAGCCTGGTTCTCATCAGAGCGAGTCATCAGGTGCGCCCCTTCAAGCGACATGTTTACCTATTAGAACTTATTCTCTGTCTAGTAAACAAGCAGCTCAACGACAAGGAACGAGTTGCAGCTGCTCTTGAGAATCCAACACTTGTAGCAACCCTTGAAAAGTGTCTTCAGACCGCGAGTGAGGCATAAGGCATGTATGTTAAATTGGTGCTGGTATTATTTTTACATGGCATCACATTTATTATATCCTTCAATTATAGATACATTTGCATTCAAATGACCATACATGAATATTGCATTTATTTGAACACAAGGTAAAAATGTCATTGAGATAGGTTAGACATGCTCTGGTATTTCAGAAGTGCCGAGCTGGCTGCTGTCCTTTGAGGAGTGTAGAGTATTGAAATCGATCGTGGTCAATGACAAAGTTATGCCTCTGCTCTCAACAGGTGTCATATAGTCATCGTCCTGAGTTTCGCGGTGTAAGAAACGGTAAGTGAAAGTCCCAACCACAAGTAGATTGCAGACGATAATAGCACAAGCTGCCTGTGTATATCACATAAGACTAGAACTCGATGGACTCCTCCATAGAACATACCTCCAAGTCTGTGGCCATTCCAACAAGGGGCCAAATACCCTTTATCTGACTGACCGCACGAAATACAGACACCATCATCACGACAATGCTTGAAGAAAAGATTGCGAGGATCACCCTTCGCTTCTTCGGAGGAAGATTCACGTTCCAGAGCAACCGCAGGGGCATGGAAACGAGGATCGTGTACGAAATACAGTCGGCTGAGCAAGTCTTAACTGATGCCTGGCAAACAATGTGCGTACTCACCACATAACTCATAGATGTACATCGGAGCAGGTAACCAACAAGTGGGTCTTGGATAGAGGGCGGATTCGTCAAAGCAACTCAGATCGTGAGCGAACCACCATATTTTCATTGCAATGAACGTTAGGAATATTAGAGAAAAAAGGATGGCCAGCGCAGTCACAATACGATGCATACGCTCCGTCGGGCGGATAATGCGTGCTACCGAGAACAGTATGCTCATGCGAACAGCCCTTGAAGCAGATTGACCAACAATCTAATGGCGAAACAATCGAGTGACATACCATATCAAACATGTCAACACCAGGCTGTGCACCCAAAATCCGACAATAGAGACAGACCATTCTGATTGTCTGGAATTAGGTGCTCGACAATCTCGTTGTAAAACAATGTGGTACCTACCGCCTTTTAGATACACCCACTCCGAGATAAGCAGTACAATTGCACAAACACACGCAACGAACGACCACGCGTCTTCCCACCATAGACGTTGGATTTTGACCCGGAACCACAAACGAAATACTGCCAGTAGTATTCCGAAAAGTTGCAGAACGCTGCCAACGACTACATGCGAGTCAGAGAGTGAAGAGCCGCGAGGAACGGAGTAAGACCTCGTATGATCAGCACTGTGGACTCGGGAATTTTGGAGGTGGCATTCATGTTGGGGCTGAGAGGTCACCGGACATGGCGGTTCGTGCGGCTGTAGCCCGGATTTATAGTGCTGTGATCTATCAGTCCCTGGTATATCTATCCCATGCGGTGACACATCTGCCAGCTGGCGTGTACGTTAAGAATGCGCATGACTCTGGCTCGGCCGAAAGCGAATAATCGGTACTCTGTCGATGGCCCTTCTAGGATTAATACATCGTTGGAGCAACTGATCTCACTCACCCAGGAAATAATATAAATGACAAGACTTTCAGGGACGCAAATGGCCGTGGAGAAGGGTTTGGTTTGGACGTTTGAGATAATGTGTTGATGGCTGTGCAAGACCGGTGACGTGATCAGGCGCTGGACATTGCCCCATCTACGAAAATGTCCAAGACTATCGTGGTGAGCTGTATAACGTTGGTTGTATTGCCGGACGAGTGTGAGCTCGGGGAAATCGTGTTTGCACTAGACAGAGTGTCGTTTCGATGAAGCACACGGTAGATGAGTGTGGTGATAAACAAGGCATTGCACACAAGCAGGGAACACACGACCTGTCAGATAAAGTGAGAACTTGCAGCTGGCTGTGTCAGGGTCACATACTTCAACGTCAATTGCCACTGTGGTAAAGGGTAAAAGATCGGATAGCTGAGATGCGGCCCGGAAACAGCATACAACAGTGACAAGAATACAGGAGGAAAACGCTGCAATGATTAATCGCTGTAGCGAACATGGTAATTTTATGGAACGCAACGAATGAATGGGGAGGCCAATCAATGGACAGTCAGATAGAATGTCTGCTGTGTCTCGAGTTAGAATTCGGCAAACGACGCTCAAGAAAAACTCACCAATTAATTCAAATATCGTCAATAACCGTGTTTCTTGCCCATTTCGTTGACTTGGAACAGCACACAAGTCGTGGCTAGATACACATCTCGCCACAAACGACATGATAAACGAGAACCACATCAAGACAAATAGACCAGCAATAAAAATCGTCACTCGACGTGATTTACGCGACGTTGATGTAAAGGGTAGGATCGACACTAAAATGCTAAGTCTCGCGGACCTACAAGAAGTGTTTGGTTAGGTCTCTCGACACATAAAAATGACAACAAACCAGACCGCAGTGCGATATGCCATTGCATGTACCCAGAATGAAATCACAGAACGTTGGCCAGCTGGATGTATCATTGAATGAGATGATCAGCGAAAAAAGGACAGTCTTACCCAGTTCAAATCGCAGCCAAGAGCCAACGACGGAAATAACGCTACCCAACGATGCAAGAACTGCAAGCGCATCTTCGCACCTAATTCTTTGCATCGTATAGCGGTAAAGCATTCTATAGATCGTCAACAACAAAGCTATAGCGGTAAGAACGCTTGTGAAGACTATCCTCTGGTAAGTCTGGTGCACGCGACACAAGATTTCGACTCACTTCTGAGATTCCTCAAAAGAGAGAGAGATATAACGATCGTCATAGGGTTATCGCGCTGCAGATGAAGGCGAACGATGGAGTAGCCTTGAAGTGGTAGGACAACGGTGCGGACCACATCGATCTTTTTTATATGCTGGCCAACGCCTACATTATGCATAGTATGCCATCCAGTGTAACCGAGGATGGCCCATCATGAGAACAACAACTCGTGGCCAACGGCGAACTGTGTGGCCGGGACGAATTCATTTTCCTGGAAGCAACGGCATAAGAAGCTTGTACTAGATGTGGCTGAAACGATGGCAAGTGACATAAGTTTCAACATTCACGTTGTTTGGCTGCCGCTGTGAATTCAATGGCCTTCATTTCGCAAGCTGGCAGTTTGGCGGACAAAATGGTATCTTTGGTAGTTTGGGTGACTAGGGCTACAACAAATGCGAGAATAAGGCGAAAGCTACAATAAATGGTGCGCTAGTGATTGCTACATGCTGAAATTGGCTACACAGAAATGATCAGTAAAGTCAAAGGTGGGTTGATAAACAGGTATCCTGTGGGGGAGTCTGTCACTCCCCTCGATGAAACAACCCAACCATGCAAAACGGGGGTATCTTGAACGAAGGTGCAGAAGGAGTTGCAACCAAGATCTAATCTTCGAGCAAGAAATCCCAGTTGATACCACGACAAGTTTGCTCTGGTTTCTTCGAATAGCCAAATATTCGTCTCAACGTTTCCTTGCGGCTGTTTTCGGGTGCATTGGCGTGAACGTCCCACATGCGAAATGTCACGGCGCCTTTGGTCTCGACGACCACCTCATCGGCATCCCATTGGTCGCAAAGATCATCATTCAAGCGAACGTTTCCCATGATACGATTTATGAAACCAGCGGAGAACGATGCACAGCCCGAGTACCGGATGAGACCTTTGAAGTCAGACGGAAGCCATATGATAACGCTCGACACGCCTGCCTGGACCCCGAGGTAGAATTTACATCGAAGGACGGGTCGACACTGATCGCCTCCATGAGACAACCCAGAAGCGACAAGCGGAAGACTCACAATTTTTAGTTTTACGGGTACAGAGGCAGTAGCAATGAAGATTTTTAAATGGTGGTCTACCGGCTGCTGCCTTGCACGATAGTGTGGTAAAACCAGAGACATATCTATTGCCTCTTTGGTTTCCAGCATGAAATCCCAGTCGGAAGATGCTTGATAATGAATTTTGTGCGTCCCATGGGGTGCGGCACGCTATGAGACTGTGGTGAGTCTGGGATAGGACAGCGATGTGAAGGCACCTACCAGTAGCTCAAGTTTTTCGCTCGAGAGGGTGCTCTGTGGCTCAGTTCAGAACATGAGCATTGAGATGTAGGATACGACCAACCTCTATGGATGAGCAGCAGTCTGCCATCGCCAAGCGAGAGAGGGAATTAGGAAAGGATACTGGGTACGACGTGTTCCTTTGAACCGGAGCTGAAACAGAGCAAGGGGAGGTTATAAGGTGCCCATGTATACGCGACCATCGGCCATGCGGCCGTCCCTCTTGTGCCAAAAAAGGCAAGTTTTGTTATTCTCCATGTGGGTAGTAACAAAAGGAGAGCCGGCGACTTGTGGGAACGGAAAGGCACTGCACTTCGTTTGTTTCATTACGGAGCTGAAGGAACAGCTGCTCGCTGAAGTTGTTAGCCGATAGCGAATGCATCTGAGCCGCTCTCCATGCACCGGATTATCAGCTCAGTTGTTGTCCCGTTGCTTGAACAAGATAAAGCATTGACAACGGTGAAAGAGACGTTGTGTGGGCGCAAGCGAGCCTGCGCCGCGTCAGACTACGGAAGATCCGGCGCACGTGGCGACCCACGGTCCTAAGCCGTCATCATTCCCCGACATCGGGCCATCAGAGCAGCAGCTGTAAGCATCTTCCCTTCCGTATGACATTTATGTGCCTCGACGTCGTTCTCTGCCGCCACGCACGCTTATTTGCCCAGGAAGGTGGTCGCGGAATGCGCCGCAGGCACCCCATCGTGACTCGTGATATTTGAAAACCCCTCAGTTCGAACAGCGATTGCGGCAATGTCACTTTCACGTCACTCTCGCGTACCAGAATCCGAAGAAATCGCTCTCCGTATCAGGCAGTCGAAGCTAAAATGGCATAGCTCCTGGTCGTCTACAGGATGGCGACCAACATGACTGGACCTGTCAGACAGTATCGCAAAAACGCGAGTAGCATGTGCTGTCACAACCGTTGAGTCATTTGGAAAACGAACTGGTCACCGAACACTGCATCCCTGCCTTCGGGGAAGAAATTGCATCGTGATAGTCCCATTCTGAAACTGGCGTGAGCCAACTGCGATCATATCTACAGGTTTACGAACCTCTTATGTGGTGTCCGATCCGAACGAGGATGAGCGTAAATTACTAAGGGACTAGGCAAGGCACATACCCAGTCAATGCGAAACACACTCGTTAGATAATGCTCACTCGGTGAGAGCGTTTATGAAATATTGCTCGTTGTTGTTCTGAGGGTCAACAATCGCTTCCACTCCCTTCCGACGACCATTTAGTTGGCGAGACATTTATTACTGTACTTACGCGAGGACGGAGTTTGCCAAGCGTGGTCAGACAATGCAAACCGGAGGGGTTGACAGGTTATCAAAATGGTATGCTGTGGTGAAAATTATTACATGATTCCACAACCTGCCATGGCCATTCAAATGACTAGTGAATTTCAACAGTGCACTGTGTACTTGACGAAAAATAGGTCTCACCAAATTCATGTGTTGCCCTCAGGACAGCCTGTGTATGATGGTTTCCACTACTCAGAAGTCTTAGGCATGTATTAAAGCATCGAGGACACGTGTAGCCTAGACATGTTCTTGACCATCTTCAACTCCTTCAGGCAGAACATCGGCTAGTATTGGAGGCCGAACTATCCCTTGGCGCGCTTCCTCAGTAAGTCGACTAAACTCCTCTTTATGTAAAGCCTTGACAGTTTTTTAGTCAATTGAGTCACAGCAATACAGAAACCGAACCCACTTCATACGCAGACGTATCTTCGACTACGTATTTATGGCCCTTTTGGCCTTCCTCCCATGCTCTCAATTCGAGGCGCAACTCGGGTAGGCTCTTACGACCCACTGTCTTGTCGAGATTTGAATTGTACATCATAACCCATCTGAAGAGACGGTTGACCCTGACAAAGTTGGCGCTTACAAAGGGAGATTACCTTCTGTGTCTAGTGATCCGTTTGTTTCGATCCCCGCTTATGGGGAGTCGTTGGGAAGATAGGAGCTCCTTCAGGGCCTTGTCCTTTAGAACATCGTATGAGACCTTGGGTAACCGCTCCATTGTGTCATCTGGATCACTTCATGTCAGAGCCATAATTGAGTTTTGATTCGAGCACCGACAACCACCAATCACCTGTGTTGTTTATTCTTGCCTTTCTCTGACTTGCCTCCAAGCAGCGTCGACCACGCATTCTTTGCATGTGGATTCGAAGGGTTACTTTTTTTAGAGGACGGTTTCTGACCGCAATTCGGTCCGTCCATATGCGCGTTGATCATCTCAAGTTTGACAGAGTCACCGCACACGGGACAGTCCACTACTAGGTCCGCTAAACAAAAATCAACGATGAGAAGATGAGGGACAAGGACACAACACACTCACGTTGCAAGAGTTCTTCTTCTCTTGGATCCGATGATGGCTCCGTATTCGCCTGTCGACGAGAAACTTTCCTCGCGCTCTTGGCCTGAAGCGGAGACGAGTCTGCAATCTCGCTAGATTCGTTTGTGTTCGAAGGCCCTGCTACGCAGACAACATCAGAGTCCGAGCTGTACAAGACCTCGGTGTGCCTGCGTTTCCGCGTATTCCGGACGGGCGTCTGGAATGGACGTGTGGTTTTGTCATGGTTCGTATTATGTCCAGAGCCTGCTTTTGGCCGTCTCTGTCGAGAAAAATCAAGTACAGCTGGTCTATGGCGGATCGTCGATGGGTGGCGACGGGTGACGGGCAACGACGTCGTACCTCGCTGTTTTCCATGCCGACACGACCTCCTCGAGAACTGGGTTTACCCTGAATTGAGCTTCTGTTGCAGGTTTTCGACAACTTGGACATTCCGGTTCTCTCACGATGTGTTCTCGTATGCACTGTGGGAGCGTCTTTCAGCATGATTAAAGGGGCCTTTGGCGTTGCGTACCAGGGAACAAAAACAGTGACCACATCCCAGTGATATGGGCGCGTCAAAGAATTCTCCGCAGATGGTACATCGAAAACTGGCATCTAGTTCACGCAGCTTGGATTCTGAAAAGTCTGTTGGGTCAGGAATGTCCTGCGCAAGGAGTGCCTGTACGTTGTTCGTTGGCATTGATTTAGGGGTACCCGGGTAACCTGCGGTGGGCAACCTGCAGCGGGTGGGTTACAGGTAGGTACGAGTACCCAGGGATCAAGAGACGCGCACTGTGACAGTGTGACCGAACGCGGTATGTCACACGAAACCCCGAGATTTTGCTGGTGGTAGTACAATGCAAAAGTACATAGTGTTCATACATTTCCCTCAAAGTCATACTGGGCTTCCGTCGCAGCAACTCCTCGAAGTAGGGGATCTAGGGAAGCTAGCTCATCCTTGATACCATTGCGCGCCACCGCATCGAGCTCTTTCAATAGGGTGGACGTTATTTTCTGCGAGGCATCACCATCAAAGTCAGCAAGATGTATCATCAAACACACCTTGAACTTTGTGTCTACTTTCAGTAGGGTATCACCTAACCCCGCAGTCCAGCTGGGGGGAAGACTCCCTAGCCCGCTTCCATAATTCTGGCCGGGAGCTTGAACGTTTGCAATTCCCCATAAACTACCATCATTCTCCTCTAATGGTTTGGGCGGCAAATCTTGGCCTGAGAACAGATACGACACCCCTGGATGCGGGGCAAGCAATCCCAGAGGGCCCATCATATGCTGACCAGAATTCGAGAACGCGGAGGGACCAAGAATACGGGAAATCTTATTATACACCTCAGATAGCACATCAAGGAGGGATAGTAATGTTTGGTGGTAATCCAGGGGAAAGGGCTGGTGGAGATCAGTTCAATGCACACTACGCGACGTGGTTGGACGCACTATATGGTGTGAAACGAGGTAGGAGGCTTCTGAGCCGTCCAGGTATGGCGCGGTGTAATCGGCGAAGCCCCCCGCAGCTTGTCGTTTGGCCACTTTGGGCCGAAATAATCGCTACAGTACGAGGTCAGGAGGATGTTGTTGAGACACGATGATGTCCAGTACATATTTTAGCTTATCTGGTTCTTCTTTGGCTTGATCATATTCGTTCATGATGTTGAGTAGACCGCGAAGATAGTCGTGGGCTTGAGGGATATCGAGAAGGTTGGAAAGGGACATTGCCAGGGTTGCAAAGCGATTTGTCCTACAAGCAACAGTCAGAAAGACCTGAGATAAGAAAAGGGAGTTGGTACATACCGTTTCTTCATCGCAATGTTATTGAACACCCGATCAAGTTGGCCGCGAGACATCATGATCGTGTGGAACCAGTGACTGCGTCTGAGGCATGGACTCAGCAGATATCAGTTGTTCAAAACAAGGGGGACGCACCCTTCGTGTACGTTGCGCATGTAAGTGAGGGTAATGATTCGTTTCTGTACCAGATCCCGAAGATACTCGACGGAGGTCCCCTGAGGAACAGCAGGTGTGCCGTTCGCAACCAAAGTGGCTGTCGAGGACAGCGACTCCGAGTGCACAGACTGACCGTCCCACTCTCTTCCTGTAACGCTTGTTGTTGGGGTTTGAACTGCTGCCGCATAGGCTGCGCTGCTCGCTGAGGCGACTGAAGTGGGACCGTTGCCTGGAGGCTTGAAGGAAGATAGCAAGTTTTGCGCCGAACTCTTCCTGCGCATGCTTGGACGTGGAAGGTCGCTCATTGGCGCACTTGAAAGTGAGCTACCCAGCCAGCTGTGGGTCTGTTTCAGTGGGAAACAAGTACTTGGTAGTATTGACCTAATATGGGGTGTCTCATCTTTCTACAGATCCAACACAATGGCCGATATAAACACCATTGCAAAACAGTTCACAGAATTTTACTATCAGACATTCGACACTAATCGGAACCAGCTGGCTGCCCTCTACGTACGTCTACCATTGACGCGATCTGGCTTGATCTGAATGCGCATGTAGCGTGATACGTCGATGCTCACATGGGAGGGAAGCCAGTGTCTGGGCGCAAGAAGCATCGTCGAGAAACTCGCTGTAACTTTTTGTTTTTAAGCTCTCTATTACTGTTGACCATTTTCTAGGGCTTGCCTTTCCTAAAGGTTCGACACAGCGTGATAACCATCGACGCACAGCCCTCTTCTCCCAGTGTGGCTAGTATCGTCGTTAGCGTTACTGGTCAACTGTTGGTACGTTGGTTTGATCCGTGTCTCGCTCCAGCTTACCGTGAAACAGGTCGATGATTCAACCTCTCCTCTTCAATTCAGTCAAGTATTCCACCTAATCCCCGATGGCCCAAACAGTTATTATGTGTATGTACCACATTTGGTCATCAGGGCATATCAAAGTGACCCGCATTTCGACAGCTACAATGACGTCTTCCGTCTCAACTATGGTTAATTTGATGGAGCGTACTTCTATCACAGTAGAGCGGAGATACTTTGGCCACTTGTGTACCTTATATTCAATCATGAGCAGATGATTGCAGGTCGATTCCTTTCCTATCTGAGGCTGGTTTCAAAATTTACAATGGTACACTCAAAGAGTGTCTTTATGCGCAGAGTCGACAGTTTCGCCGTAATACTGCAACTGATACAAACAAGTGGTCGAGTTCTGCCAACGAGTTCCGACACCATGACTAGTCTGGTGACCAGACCCGTCTATGAGGTTTGTGGTAAGCGGAGGGGCAAACCGTCGCCTCTATCGACGGTTTGCCTCTCAACGCGGCAACCTCATAGACGTCTGGTCACCAGACTACCTTCGATCAGGCATTTCCCAATCAAGAAGTACTGAATATGCAGGGTATCGACTTTACAGCCATGGATAATTGTACATACTATATCTTTGAACACTACGAGACAGCGATAATCCAAGCACGATACAGTGGGTGGATCGACACTCAACCAAATAGTACATTACCCCAGTTCCACGACGCTCGTCGAGGCATGATCTTGAAATGCTTGAATGCCGTCCATTTTGACGGCTCAATCATATCCTGCACCTCATGCGTCAGATCCTGCCAACTGAGAATCAAGTTCATCTGTAGGGTGACAGCGCCCGCCCCGCCCAATGTCCGAACTGCGTCAAGGAACGACTCGAGCTCGGCTTGATCACGGCATTGCAGAGGTTTTTGTATTTTGAGCGTTCTAAACACGCCATGATACTTGGTCGCGAGGAGCGTGAGGAGTTCGGCATACTGATTCAGCAGGTCGTCACCACGTTCTTGGGAAACGATCACCAACTCCTGTAGCGTCGGACTTGAGAGCAATTGAACGAAATCAATCGCGTGGGATGGTGACCCATCGATGGTCAATTTCCTCAGCGAGGGGAAGACGGGTGATACCGGCTGGAGACGAGAATCTGGCCAGCGTACCAGACGTAGATCAAGTTCCCGTACGGAGGATGCAGAGAGTGCATGACAGTATTTGTGCAGGACGTTTGGCAGAAGGGGGCTAGGTTTGATCGTGGTTTTCTGAAGTCGTGGGAAAAGAAAGGGAGTAAGGGAGCCCAAGGATTCCTTTGGGCTTCCCTCGAAATGAATATGTTCGACAAGAGGAGCATCCACAAGCAATCGATTCATGACTGAGCTCCATAGGACGGCTTCTACCTCTGGAGCCATGACATTGGCCCAACTAAATGTGATGGAACGCAGTGAGGAGGGAAAAATTCTGAGGTGCGGGTTGGGGATGCTTTTCGCATGAAATACAAAAGTGGCGAGGTTCGGGAAGAGTTGGACGTTTGGACGGATATCGATGAGTTGGTTGTAGATGGAGGAATAAACACGATGAGGATTCATGGTGACCGTTTTTGCATATAAACGACGCGCCCGCGCAGCGTATTTGTCGAATGTTGCCCACTTCTCTGGGGGCAGATTAGAGAGTACAAGGGGGTCATATTGCAAGACAGAGTCTTCCTGTAAACAAAGGTAACATCAGGTCTAGATGGACGTTGACCAGTTATCCAGACGCACATCGAGGGTCAACTCTGTCGGCAAGAGAGAGATGAAGGGTTCCAGGGAGTGATTAAGGGCCCATAGACGGTCGAGGGCTAGCTCGGCAATGGCCTTGCAGGTGAAGGCGAGGTGACAGATGCTACATTTATCATTGATGAGCTGGTCCAGGATCATGTGCAGGATTTCTGCAATGTAGAGGGCACGAATTGGGGCAACGGACGGATCGCTGAAGTCGCTTGGGAGGGTGGACATGATGGCTGCGACTGTGAACCCTCACGTAAGGACTGACCCGAAAATGCCCACAAGGCTAGTTGTGCTGCGGTTTCTTCAAATAAGCAAATTACTGGTCATTTTGGCGATTCAGCGACTGAACTTGGCCTGACTGCGGATGTCGATGAGCCTAGAATCTTTGAAGTCGTCTTGCTCAGTCCTAGTTGTGGCTGTGTTACCCAATTCTAAGTAATCGCGTGTTTCTAGCAGTGCACAAACTGCGCGTCGTCCTTGGCTTTCTACTCTCACGTCCACCATGTCCACTGGTTTCGGTCAAGAAATCGTCTCAGTTATAAACAAGCTTCAAGATGTGTTCAGCACAGTTGGATCATCAGGATCCCAAATAGACCTGCCACAAATCTGTGTGCTCGGCAGCCAAAGTAGTGGCAAGAGCAGTGTACTCGAGGTATGCGGTGCTGTCTACTGCGTTACAGCCAAGTGATTTACTCTTTCAAGAATATCGTTGGACGAGATTTCCTGCCTCGTGGTACCGGTATCGTGACACGACGGCCGCTCGTGCTGCAGCTCATCCACCGCCTTCCCAGCCCACCACAACCGAATGGTCTCTCATGTACGTTGCACATTACATCTCATGATTTTCTTGACCTCAAAAAGCACCTGCAAAAGCGCAACTTTCAGGCGCAGACCACCACGCCAACGAGTCAGAATGGGGAGAATTCTTGCATCTGCCTGGCGAGAAATTCTATGATTTCAACAAAATCCGTGCAGAGATCGTCCGTGACACAGAAGCAAAGACGGGTCGCAATGCTGGTATCTCACCACAGCCCATCAATCTGCGTATATTCTCGCCCAATGTACTGACACTCACCCTCGTCGACTTGCCTGGTCTAACGAAGGTGCCTGTCGGAGACCAGCCCAAAGACATCGAAAAGCAAATCAGGGATATGCTTTTAAAGTACATATCGCGACCTGCTTGTATCATCCTTGCTGTCACCGCGGCCAACACCGATTTGGCAAACTCGGACGGTCTCAAGCTGGCACGCGAGGTTGATCCAGAAGGAACTCGCACAATCGGTGTCCTCACCAAGGTTGATTTGATGTACGTCACTCGATTTACTTTCATATGAACATCAATCTCATCGCATGCCTAGGGACCAAGGAACGGATGTTGTCGACATTCTTGCCGGACGCGTCATCCCGCTCAGACTCGGCTATGTACCAGTTGTGAACCGTGGACAACGGGATATTGATACTTCCAAGTCTATCAGTGCTGCCCTGGAGGCAGAGCGCAATTTCTTTGAGACACATCCCTCATATAAGGGCAAATCTCAATACTGCGGTACTCCTTTCCTTGCCCGCAAGCTCAACATGGTCTGTCGACGATTGGATTTCCGTATACTATAAGTTGATAATCTGTTCAGATTCTCATGCAACACATTCGCAACACCCTACCTGATATAAAAGCGCGTATAACCCAGCAGCTTCAAAAGTTCAATGCCGAGCTTGTAAGCCTTGGTGGACCACTGGGCGATGCTTCAGGAGGCAACGTCGTTCTTTCCGTCATCACCGAGTTCACGAATGAATTCCGTACTGTGATTGATGGTAACACAAATGACTTGTCTTTGAATGAACTCAGTGGTGGCGCGCGTATCAGCTTTGTATTCCACGAACTGTTCAACAATGGTGTTAAAACCATCGATCCATTCGATCAAGTAAAGGATGGTGATATCAGAACAATTCTCTACAACTCCTCCGTAAGTGACAGTCTATTTCGTTTGAATTATGTGGTTTTGAACTAGCGGATAGGGTTCAACGCCATCATTGTTTGTTGGTACTCAAGCCTTTGAAGTTATCGTAAAGCAGCAAATTAAAAGGCTCGAGGAACCTGGCTTGAAATGCTGTCAGCTTGTATACGATGAGCTGATCCGAATCCTTGGACAACTACTGCAGAAGATTGTATGTCATTCCTCTTAGATATAGGATGGCTGACCATGATGTCGTATATAGCAAGCCTTTAGACGTTTCCCTGCTCTCAGAGAACGTTTCAATTCTGTTGTTGTGAACTTTTTCAAAAACGCCATGAACCCAACAACCAAACTTGTGACTGATATGGTTGCGTGCGTACACCTCATTATCTCCATTACGTCTAGACGTAGCTGAATAGGACTTCGTTACAGCATGCAAGCATGCTACGTCAACACGACCCATCCCGACTTCCTTGGTGGACACAAGGCAAATTTGTTCTCAAGTTCGATCCACCCGTTGCTGACTGGTTTCTGTTTGGCCAGGCTATGAGTATGATCCAGGAACGCCTCAATGCGAACAAACCACCGCCAGCGGCGGATGCTAAGGGTGGCAAGCCTCAAAGCCAAAGCAACGGCAGTCGTGACTTTGATCTTGACCTGAAGAAAGATGAACCAAGCTTCTTCGGTTCGTTCTTCTCGACGGCGAAGAAAGGACAATCGAAGAAAGCTGGCCCAGTCATGGAGTCGGTAAGTACTCAGATGATGAGCCGCTGAACGGGGTTAATGCATGTGTGTCCTGCAGCCGCCTGCGATCATTAGGCCTCAATCAGCACTCAGCGAGCGAGAGACCATGGAGACTGAAGTTATCAGTAAGTCACATGGCTATCCAGCCCTAGACCATGCTCACTCGACGCTTTATCACAGAGCTCCTCATTCACTCGTATTTCAACATAGTCAAGCGGGAGATGATTGACATGGTCCCGAAGGCGATTGTCCTCACCCTGGTGAACCACTCCAAGGAGGATTTGCAACGCGAGTTGTTACAGGAGCTCTACAAGCCTGACGTCTTGGATGAGCTGATGAAGGAGAGCGAGTTCGTGGTTAATAGGAGGAAGGAGGTGGTGAGCATGGTGACCGCGCTGAACAAGGCCGAGGAGTAAGTCCTTTACCGACTCGCTATGGATTGGAAGACTGATCTGCGCTTTTACAGGATTGTTGCTGGAGTCTAGATTTGTCTTGAGTTAGTGTAATACCCTCGTGCATGCATGTTTTTTACGTGGTAATTGTCAGACCATTTATTCATTCTCGATCATCTGACGAGCAGACTAACCAATTCGAGTATCGCCGTATTTCGTGGGAATTTTATTCGGCAGGCATGTGGCAACGTGTTGGGCGGGTACAAAAGCCGGGGTGCGACGCTTCATAAGCGAACACAACAAACCGCCCCTCTTGCTTTCCTCCCACCATTCTCCACAATGGCTGAAGCTTCCTGGTCGGATGACATCGTGCTCAAGGTTCGTCCCATAGTCCCATTGTCGAACAATAGCTCCATGTTCGGCCCTAGGTCATCAACATTATCGTCTATTTCGCCTTCCTCGGTTCCAACATCTACACCATTGCAGCCCCACATGACATCTACTACTCTGGCAAAGAAACATACGTCACCCCTGCTCCCTGGGCTTTCTTGATCTGGTACGTTTATTTATTCTGCATTCTTGCCCCGTGTTCACTCCTTGACAGGACCCTCATTCACCTCCTCCTTCTCGGCACCATCGTCTACCAGTTCACCGTAACTGGAAAGAAGGTCATCATCGATGGCATTGCCTGGCGGTTCGCCTTGCTTGGCGTTCTCAACTTGATTTACGTCAACCTCTGGGCGAAACACCACTACATCGTAGCTTTTATCTTTGCGCTCTTCGTCAGCAGCACTGTAACGGTGAGTCCATTACTTCTTCTGTTCTTCATCTGGGGCGGGGTACCGGCTTTTCGGAAGCCGTGCACTTCGCAGTTGCATTTCACCTTGCGGACATTTACTAACTCGATTGCAACTCCGGTCAGCACATCTACTACATCATCAAGAAGCATCATGCACCGACCAGCACGGGCGACGAAATCTTTGTGCATCTTCCTTTCTCGCTCTGGCATGGATGGACCACTGTTTTGGTCGTTCTTACCGCTTTCGAGGCCTTTGGCGTCAATGCTCTTTCCGACCCTGCTGGTGTGTGGACCAAGGTTTTCGTGTTCCTTGCTCTGTAAGTCGATCGCTTGCTGTGGATGCCACCCTAGCTCATTCGTGCCACCCATTACACAGCTTCTTCCTTGAGGGCACTGCCGCAGCTTACGCCTTCACTTCCATTGAGGGTGACTTGCCGGCATCCATTGCCATCATGTGGTCCCTGTTTGCCATCTTTGCTCATCAGGGAAACTCATTCGTGCACTGGGCTTCCCTGACTTTTGCCATCTTGAGCGCGTTCTGCGTGGCCAAGGGCATCTGGGGATTGTACAGGAGGTTCACGGGCGGTGTAGTTCTCCTCGAAGACGAGGAGCGTGGTCCGCTGCTTGCTGGTCGATGAACATGCGATTTTTGATCGCCTTGAGATGAAGGCTGTTCGGCGCTTGGCTTTCATTTCTTGTTGCAACGAGTGCTCACGAAACCTGAAGTTCTTGTTTTCATGCACAGTGTGGATATATCTGTATATTTCAGCTTGCTCCATGTTTTTCTTGTATGCGAACTTGTAAAGAATGAACGCTATTGTCTCGAGTCATACTGGATGACATAAGCCGCAGTGATGATCGGAACCGGAAAGCAAGTGGGTGGCATGAAATATAGATATATTTGGTATTATTCCAGAACATTCATACTCGTCTGCTCACAACCTCGTCTCATGAGGATGACATAGCTCTCTGGAATGTGAGCACAAGGACGACGGAGAGTCAGGAAACAAAAAGAAGGACCAAAACGAGAGAGAGAATGAGACGGATCATAAGGTGACGCGAGATGGTGGTGGCAAACAAGAAAGGAGCCACAAGTGGGTGATGACTGTTGTTTATGAGCGGAGTTTAAAATTGGAGTAGTATATAAGGGGTGCGTTCCCGATGACTTTTTCCCCCCATTTTCACCCACGCCAATTTTCCCACGCTTCCAGAAAATGTCGTTTGCACTCCCCGCGCGTCAAGTTACTTTTGGCAGATCCGCCGCGCCATATCAGCCCCCGCAGGTGCCCAATGGACTGGCTCTTCCCGGCCCCAGTTCGTTTAGTCTTCCTGGACCGTCGGGTCTCGCGTTGCCCGGCCCATCGCCGCTTTCGCAGTCGCATACTCCACCACCGGCTGCACCTGCCCAGGCAAATGCAACCACGACAACGAGCAAAGGCTCTCCTTCCCCTACCGTTGCCGGCCCTTCCACAACACCCGCCCCCGCCGTGCCTGCTACTCCCGTGCCATTGACGCTTGAGCAGCAGCACATCACCGCAGTGGAGGGTATCGTCCCCACTCTTCAAAACATTGTCGCGACTGTCAACCTCGACTGCAGGCTAGACCTCAAAACGATTGCTCTGCACGCGCGCAATGCAGAGTATAACCCAAAGGTTGGTATCACAACTTGATTTCGCATATTTGGGCACGCCAATGCGCTTTTGCACATTAGCGTTTCGCCGCTGTCATCATGCGCATTCGCGAACCCAAGACCACCGCCCTCATCTTCGCATCGGGTAAGATGGTCGTCACGGGTGCGAAGAGCGAAGATGACTCGAGGCTGGCGTCGCGCAAATATGCTCGAATCGTTCAGAAACTTGGCTTTGACGCCAAATTTGCCGAATTCAAGATTCAAAACATTGTTGGCAGTTGCGACGTCAAGTTTCCAATACGGCTAGAGGGTCTTGCGTACAGCCACGGACAGTTTAGCAGCTACGAGCCTGAGGTATGTGTCATGGAATTGGTCTGCGTTGACGAATGTTGATCGTGGGTGCAGCTCTTCCCCGGTCTCATCTACCGCATGCTGAAGCCCAAGGTCGTGTTACTGATTTTCGTTTCGGGCAAGATCGTGTTGACTGGCGCAAAGGTAAATCCTGATTTGGTTTGCTTTTCAACTTTACCTGATGATTTGATTCTAGGTTAGAGAAGAGATTTATACGGCATTCAACACCATTTACACAGTGTTATGCGAGTTCAGGAAACCATGACACTCATCCGGTCTATTTCCACCTTCCATTCCTTCACATTTACCTTATCGCATCGCCGCAACATGAAGACGTCGCTTGCCGTCATTTCATCTGACATGACCACGTTATCTGCAGTTGGCGAAGCGAGTCATGTTCAAAAAATTATTACCAGTACCGAGGGTTTTGACTGGGGAGCAGACGTAGCGCACGGATTTTCCCATCCCCCCCTCCACGCAATAATCAACATACACGTACACTTCAATTGACTTTCTTCTGCATGACATTATTATCGATGTTAACATTAGCATTCACATACAAAGGGCCTTCCAAGTGGGTAGCTTGTGTAGATGGGTAGAATGAATAGTATTCAATTGTCCGTCGTATGCTTGTTCGAGTCAGATCTTATCGTGACTCGAGTCGGAAGTACTGTTTGGATCCACTCAACCACGACAAAGATGTCCGACCCAGCGTCACAGGATCCGGCTGTAGTAGACTCGCTTGCTATGACCCTGAACGAGACGACAGTGTCGTCGTGAGGCTCACTGATCCGTGCGCCAAAATGACGCGTTAATCATCTTCCTTAGAACCCAACCGAACCGCGGCCCCAGCATTCCTGGTACCGCCCACGCCATCAAGCCCGCCAATCCATCTTTAGCGCACGAGCAGGTCGTTACGCCATGGAGTGTCCAGGGTTCAGTATCCGCAGACGGCAAGCAGCTCGCGATCGACTACGACAAGCTGGTTGATCAGTTTGGGACACGCCGCGTCGACGCTGCGTTGCTCGACCGGTTCGAGAAGCTAACGGGGCACAAGCCACACCCGCTCCTGCGACGGGGCATGTTCTTCTCCCACCGGTGCGTCGTGTCGATTCTTGCCGTGCTGTTGGTGCGATGCCTCTTTTCGCGTAGGGAATTTGATCGCATTTTGGATCGGTATGAGCAGGGCAAGCCGTTTTTCTTGTATACGGGACGGGGGCCGAGCAGTGATAGCATGCATATCGGGCATATGATCCCATTTGTTTTTACAAAGTAGGTCTCTTGACCTGCTCCGTCTTCTGACCTCATCCCGAGACAGGTGGTTGCAGGATGTGTTTGATGTCCCACTGGTCATTCAGCTTACAGGTGAATGATCTCTCTCGTTCAACGAGTAGCTTGTTCATCTCTTGGCTATAGATGACGAAAAATTCTTGTTCAAGCACGAACTCAAAATAGAGGACGTACGGAGATTCTCTCGGAGCAATGCAAAAGACATTATCGCTGTCGGCTTCAATCTCAACAAGACGTTTATATTCAGTGACCTCGAATTTGTCGGCGGCACTTTCTACCACAACGTCGTCAAGATCTCCCGCCAAATTTCCTACAATCAATCCAAGGCGACGTTTGGATTCACCGATTCGTGAGTTCAGTCCGCCTGTTGTCCTTGGCAGGCTAAGGACGTCCTGTCAGAGACAACATTGGCAAGATCCATTTCTGTTCTATCCAAGCCGCACCCTCGTTCTCCAACTCCTTTCCCCAAATCTTTGGGGACGTGAGCAACATCCCCTCGCTGATCCCGTGCGCGATCGACCAGGACCCTTACTTTCGTCTGACGCGCGACGTTGCCCAAAAGCTCAAGTACCCCAAGCCCGCGCTCATCCACTCGCGATTTTTCCCCGCGTTACAAGGTCCGCAGACCAAGATGAGCGCGTCGGATCCCAACTCGACGATATACATGAGCGATACCCCGAACCAGATCAAGAACAAGATCAATAGACATGGTTTCTCGGGCGGGCGGGAGACGGAGGAGGAGCATAGAAAGTATGGGGGGGATACGGAGGTGGACGTTGCGTATCAGTATCTGACCTTCTTTTTGGACGACGATCAAGAGCTCAAGACGCTCGGCGAGGTGCGTTTCGCGATCTTGGCGTGTTGTCTTTTCGAGCCTGTTTCTTGCAGGATTATCGCGCGGGTCGTCTGCTGACTGGACAATTGAAGGCGAGGTGCATTCAGATGCTTCAGGCGTTTGTCAAAGCGTTTCAAGAGGTGTGCATGCCCGATGCCAATCACGTGGACGATGCTCATGTTTTTAAAGAGGAAAGCAAAGATAACGGAAGCGGACGTGGACGCGTTCATGGACGCCACTCGCAAGATCGACCCATCCCTTGGCAATCCCGCAGGCCGATCTGAAGAATCTCCCTCCGTGGGTGAATAGAGCATAGAAGAACATAAATTGAATCCCATACGAGTCTACGCGTAGCGTGATGTATGATAGCATGAGCCTGGGTTGATAAATGTATTGTCTACAAGACTATGTCCGATCAACGTGATAAACTATATCCTTGAGTGCGAGCGCGAGCGCACATGCCACACCCGTTTAAACCACCCATGGGTGAGCTTGAGGCCAGGGAGCGTGCTGAGGCCAGGGATGGTCGTCTCAATGTGCTCCACCCTGCTTTTCTCGACGAGGAGGTCAGGGTCCGTGTTGACGTGGGTCATGTCACTGCCGTCCGTGTCCTTGGTCCAGTAAAAGGGGAGGGGGGTGATCTTGTCGTGCTCCCATGCATCGATCGCGTCGAGCGCTGCCTGACCCCAATCAAAGGTCTCGTGCGCTGCGTGATCTGCGGGCCCGTCAACAAAGACGACGAGTTGATCATTCTCGGGCCGAATGAAGCCCTCCCGAATGCCGTTGCGGATGAGTTCGCGGAGTGGGTTGTAATAGGCGAACACGTTGATGAGAATGACGGCTGTGCGATCGTGGATGCGGAGTGGATGTGATCGTGCAGGGTGCGTCAGCGCGAAAGGCAGATATTAAGGGGCGACTTACGTTTATTATGAATATTAAGCTGGTTCCAGGTGACGACTTCGAGGATCTGGCCAATGAACGGATTCCGTTAGTGATGGGGCTGTGCCGAAACGCCAACTCGATCGTACCTCTTCAAATGTGCCAAAGCCACCAGGCAGGCCGATGAAGGCACCCACCCGTTTCGCCATTTCAATTTTGCGCTCGTGCATCGAGCTGACGACGATCTGGCTGCATGTGAGCGGAGAGGCCAGGAGTACACGTGTAAAGGACTTACGGTCTCCAGCTGCATGTCCGACAGGGTGAGCGTCGCTGAGACGGACAACGAAGATACGTACCTCGCCTCTCCGTTTTTCGTCCAGGAGCGATTCAGCGACCGCGCTCGACTTTGGTCTGCCGTTTCCCTTGTCCTTCTCGCCGCCAGCAGCGAGGATCGCATAAGGGATGATGCCTGTGACTCTGCCGCCCTCACAATTGGCTACGGCGCCAGAGACGACGCCCATGATGCCGCTGTTACCGCCACCGTATACGAGGGGTCTATTTGTGGCGACGAGCGCTTGTGCAACGGCTGTGCGGACACAGTTGAGACACGTGACGAGGTGGTGATCGACAACGTACAGAGAGCGGCTTGCTGGAAAGCTTTTTGATGGCCTAGGGAAGCAGCACAATATACCGCCACAGCGCGTGACTTGGAAGGGGAGACCATGGCTAGCTCGAGTTGCTCTGTTAACTTTCCAGGGGAGGAGGTGGGGTAGATAGGGGAAGAGAGCGAAACGGATGGTTGGAGGAGGTTGAAAGGGAAGAGTAATTGAAACATTTCCTGCTACTTGCGACCCGTATTTAAACACAAGGCTGAGGACTGCGTGAGATTGCCGAATGATCGGGAGAACGCGGCGTAGATGAGTGCGCAACGAGGCAGATATGAAATAGACGGACCCAGTTGTCGTCCTTGTTGACACACTCTACGACATTCTGACCCTACTTGCCACGAGTACAACATTTGCAGATCTCTATTGTTCCGATAGTTTCATTACCCCAGAAAAAGGCGATCACAGATCCAGCAGGCTAGAAATTCGCTCACCAGCCCTCCTCACCAGCCCTCCTCCCTCTGAAATTGCACTCCACAAAGAGAGGTACCATCTCTGCACCAGTTGGATCTGCATAGTAATCCATCAGTGCCCAGCCCCTCATCCGCGGACCTGCATCTCTCCCCGAGGCCAACAGTGCATCGCCTTTGGGCACTATGCATCCATCGAGTACGCAACGCTGGCGTTTGGCCTCATCCGAGCCCAGTTGATCCAGTAACCACTTTCCCACCCGGTCGTTCACCCCTTCGAACCCCAGGCCCCACTTCGGCCACCCAAACCCCCGCGCGACGACGGGAGGCAAAGCCAAGGGTATCGACGCAGCTGATAAGAACGATATCGAAAGGATCGGCATCAGACTCTCGGCGGGCGAAACAAGCATATCCATCGAAAGCGCAGCCTTCGCGGATATGGACAAGAAAGAAGGAATGCTGTACCTATGTTGCTGTGGGTAAGAGGTGGACCCATCCTGTGGCAACATGGGTTCGCCATGTAAACTTACCAGTCCTGAGTTCGTACCAAAGTCCCGTTACATTCCCACTCAAAGCCTTCTTTGGCGCTGTCCGGCCAAATAGGGGGACAGATCCCATTGGCGCCATTCTCCCAGTTGCCACCAAATCGACGGAACATAACAGCTTTGCCTCGGACTTCTCCGAGACAGGGTATGCGATGCTCAAGAAACCACATCTCGAGTCCCCCGGGTGATGCCACAATTTCGTCATGGACCAGTTTAGGAAAGAGACCCGTGTCCGAATCTTCCTGTTTGATAGAAACTATAACCGTTTCACTCGCTGTGGCAGGTGAAGTGAGAAAACTGTAAAGTATTTTGAGTACATCTCCGAACGAGGCAACTTGAGGAAATATCCCATGGTATGCGATCAGTCGCCCATTTATGATTGAGAGCCGGATGTCAATCACGCGAATCCCCGCATGTAACTGAGTATCCAGGGGTTGAGTTTGGCATTGCGAGATGGGCCAGCCATAAAACGCCATCGTTTCGTGCGTCCCTGTCTCGCCGGTGATGTCAGCAAGACGGGATTTGGAAGGGTAAGACTGACCCGGAAGCATCAAGGACGAAAGCGGTACTGAATTTGGTATGCTTGCAAGGAAGCATGAGGTGTCTCTGTGCGGGAACACCACCAAAACATGTCTCCTCCGGGATATCTATTCAAGTATGGTAGTCAGCACAACCCAGGGCGGTACCGGTGCATTGCG
>JBBPNZ010000127.1:0-35770 GCA_038091195.1 Phylloporus rhodoxanthus | reverse complement strand
CCTGCGCTTTTGGTTCCTGAATACGCTCAAAAAGATGGTGATGACGTGGATGGTGTACCGATTGAAGAGATGGATGTCGACGGTGTGCCCCTGGACGAGGATGTTGACGGTGTTCCCCTTGACGAGGATGTGGATGGTATTCCACTCGCGAGTGGTGCTGAAGCGGACGATGCTGATGTGGATGGTGAACCTATGACGGAGGACGATGACGTGGACGGCGTGCCATTACTCTGACTTCAGACTTTGACCTTCGTATCTTGCATTTGCTCTTTCCGATGAAACTTGTTATTGAATCTCTATGTACAAAGCAAGTGCGAAAGCCAAAAACAACAGATATCACGTCTCAAAAGCCAGATATCACAACTGTAGCGTCCTCGTTCCATAGATTTGTCGACGAAGATATATAGAGCATCATAGTTCTGTCCGCAGCGGCAAGATTGTTGTTGACAACCTCTGCCAGGCCTCGGACAGTGCACCGAGACAAGTGAGGGTATGTTGTCTGCATCTATCCGCCAGATAATATAGATGCACTTGAAGTCTACTCCATGCATTCCATTGCAAGACAATTGGCGTCGGAGGTCGAGTGACCAAAGTCGGTGAAGGTTGTACGGGCGGCGTCTACAGGGTTGAATGTCATGCGCCAATACGCCAAATCAACAAAAGGCAAGCTTACATGTCCTCTGACGGCCCTCTCCGCTTCGAAGATCAGCCTCGCAGAATCAGCCTCTCCAGTCTTCTCCCACATCCCCCGAAAGTGTTCGACCGCATGCAGGCTCTCGCTGAATCGATGGAGCGTGTTGATCAATGCGACCACTTCTGAATGCTGCAAGAGATTCTGGTTTGTATTGTGGCTACACAGTCGATTGAATTTCACGGCAGATCGTGTGAAACAGAGACGCACTGAAGAGCTTTTTCATCCATTTCAAACAAGACCTTGAGAGCCGTAGCCAAGCCGGTGGTTTGGACTTTGCCCCAAAGACGGCACTTGTCACAACCAATACAGTCCATGATCCTCGACACGTTGCGAAAGTGTTGTTTAAACTCTTGTTTCAGGATCTAAGGGGGTGGATCAGCGATCGGACAGCTGATATGTAAGGTGACGGACGTTTGCATTGGCCCCGCGGAAGAGAACTCGTTCATCAAAATTGCCGACATGCTTTGCAATGTTCATTACATTTTCGAGTCTGGCAAGCGTGCGGACCTCATCTTCCATGTCGGCCAGGTGGGGGTGATCATGGGGGATAAGGTTGCCCTCCGACAGGGTGCAGTAATCGTATTCAGATAGATAAGGTGCGAGGCGCGCGACGGCACGGAGGAGTAAGACCGTGTTGAAATAGATGTATTGCAGGCGCTCGGGATGGGAAGCTACTTTGGTGACGAAACATTCAAGATTGGGAGCCTAGAGAGTTGTTTGATAAAAGTAGAACGTTTGTATCAAGGAGCATTTACCCATTCACCAGTCGACTGGTTCAGCCACTCCGTGCATATATGCGTCGAGATTGATGCATGAAGACCTAGGTAGAATCAGCATGAATACATACATAGTTATTTTCGAGCGGAATACGTACCGGATATAATCTTGTAGTACACTCTCTTTTCTAGACACTCTTCATTTATGCCTTCACTATCCGAATGCTGACGCAGGACATTGGTCAGGGTATCAGGAAGGGTAACTGGTGCGGCAGATTTTCCACTAAGAAGATTGAATTCTGAGAGACCAAAACAATTCTCTTCGTAGATTGCTCGCCAGACGCGATGGGCAGAGTTCCCAGAATATCCTGTGTATCGTTCAGGGATCAGCGATAGATCCACATAATCTCCCTCTGGTGCAGGTCAGATAAGCGCACGACATGCAACGTGAAAGTTGGATAACAACCTGTCATATCATCGAGGAAACAAAAGTCGGAATCACGATAATAACAACCTGGTAACTGGATCCGCTAAGAACTCGCATAAGTGATAGCAGGGCGCTAAACATTCATCGATACCTGATCCACGGGAGGAAGATCTATTTTGCTCAGAGCAGCAGCTCTCCACTTTTCGGGTATTTCGCTCTATGACAAGAATGAAGGTAGAGTATGACTCTAAAGACAGTTGCATACCTCATCCACGGTAGTGATGCCACACTCGCGGTTCATACAAAAGCCGTTCTCTTGCCAAAAAGGACATTCTCGGTACAAGTCGACCTGCTCATGAATATGTCTATCGTAAGTTCTGGAAGAAGAGGAATGAGCTGCGCACCTGGAAGTACCTGAAAAATGGAGTCTGGACAAGATCATGGAGATTCGCGTACAACTCTTCGTTGACGCTCTCAATGGTCTCATAGTCGCACAGTGTGGTTTCTATTGGGCCTGTGGTCTATGATTATATACTGATGATTCCGCAAGAAGACACAAATTGAGATGGACATACTTGACGCTGACAGAGTGGTTCGCCGCGCACCGGCTGGTGTTCCAAGACATCCTGGACTTGGTGCTTGCGAACTAGAGCATTGCCAAGGAAATATGAAGCATGTGCGCAAGTGCTAATGACGATAGCAAATCCAAGAGCGAAATAGGCTCTTTGCATTGCTTGTGATGGCGGTCTACAATGAGCTGCATTCCACGTACTATAATATGGTCATGTGACTGACTTAATTAATACACGTGACTTTCACGCGATTTGAAATTGAATTTCATTCAACTCGCTTCCAAATGGCTGCTGTGCGGGATTTACGTGCAAGAAGACTCGACTCTGGTCAGATCTGTCGTGGAAGTAAGCGAACAGCTACCCATTACATCCCTCGTGGACTTGAGGGGTTGAAGAACCCAAATCATGTGTGGCGATCGGTGATCAATTTCAACGAACGGGCGATTTTGGGAAAGATATCGGCATGAGTGCAAAGAGCCGGCGAACATGGCATCGAGAAACAGCAACTAAATGAGGATATCTCACCCAGCCTGCATTATAAGATTACAAGAATTTACCTCACTGCCTACGGTCGTACTGATATGTTTACCTCGGATAAGGACATGCATCCGCCGAACAACCAGCAGGTTACGCCACTAACCCCGTCGTCAAAGAACTCGCCACCGACATCGTAAATTTTCGTAGAACGACACGTTGCTCCCAAGATGGGCCCACAGACGCTGAAACGGGCTCTGCCATGCTGCAGCATGCCGATGAATGGCAGATTGGTTATGGGGCCAGCCAAGAAGGGATTGCCTGTCGGAGTGAGAATGTCGCCCAAATATGGTACTGTACACTTTTCTACTCTCTGTAGGTCCAGATCCTAATTGCATTACATTACTCGCCTTTGACCTGCCGTTTTGCCGAGTCGGAGTCGGAAATTGAATATAGGTCGACCAATCGACTCCTGACGATGCTACCCGATGACGATGTACTGACCATTATGTAATAGTGGCGATTACTTACTTGCACGACTGTATTTGGAAAGACACGTCTGCACTTTACCCTCATCATCTTACTTTTTCTCGGTCATTGCGTTGAGCTCAACGCCCAGGTATTTCTGTCAAAGGTTTCGTGTTTTGGACACTCGCATATCTCAGACACATGGACACGTCGGCAACCCTCGCTGGCATGGGCGCGGCTGAACTTCAGGTGTGGACCCTCTTGCTGTTGCGTGTTCCCGCTAAGTAAGATCGGGATACCTACAGAGACTTCACAGTCTTGAAGGCTCTTCGGATGCTTCCCCAGTACCAGCAGGAGATGAAGTGACACCGGTCAACAAGAGCGTCGTGGACACTAGCGATCACTCTGCTTTCCCGTCACTTGTATCCTCTACCACCCCTGCCCCCCGCCCCGCCCCGTCCGCGTGGGGTGCCGACTCCGGTCCTCGCATAAAGGCAACCCTCAGGTCTCAGCCTATTGTCTCAGACTCTTTTACTTTGTCCGCCATTGAACTTCCGCTGAATAAGGATGGCAAACCCGGTTCACTTGGAGAAATCATGAAACAGGTCATGTCTAGATTTAAGGTCAAGATGGAGGCTTCTGCCAACCAGAGGACGCGTCAAACTACCTTCCACATGAAGTCTGAGTCTCAGAGAGAACTTGATAGGGCGAAACGGAGCCTGCTCGCCCTTTTGAGCCCCGTGGTGCGTCTGCATGTAGCTCTTGGTCAATCCTGTTTTTGCAACGTTAATATAGGTCACTCTTACCCTCTCTGCTCCTGTCTCTACCATTCCAGCTATCATCGGACCTAAAGGTTAGCTATAGTCCTTTCCACCATGCATGTATGTTCTTCAACACTCACGATAGGTGCCAATCTGAAACATGTTCGGGAACAAACCGGAGTAAGGGTAGATATCCCTCGTAGGGACGAAGTTGTACCCAATGGATCGCCCAATGGGACTGCCGCGCCTCCTGACGAGGAAGACGAAGTCCTGGTTCCAATTACAATTACGGGTCCGCAGCCACTCGTGTATGAAGCCCAGGCCATGTTAAACGAGACGATCTTGGCAAGGACTTCCAAGTCAACCCAGCGCGTCAAGAACATCATAAATCACATCTTTCCTTTCGTCTCTGCCCGCCATGCCCTCTTTATTGAAGAGACGCAGGGCAGCGATATCAACCTTGCTTTCAATGCTCAGGAACGCGAGGTTATTGTCAGTGGCGACCGCGAGGTAGTCGTTCGTATTGTTGAAACGATCCGTGGTACCATCGAGTCGCTCAAGTCGGCCCTCATTTCAGTCAAGATTTCGTTGCCCAGGCGCCAGCACTGTCTTCTTGTTGGCGAGGCTCTCGATGAGATTATGGAAAAGAGCCAGTGCTCCGTTGTCGTCCCAGAAGCTCATGAGCAAAGTGAAGAGGTCTTGGTCTATGGCAAGCAAGAGAACATATCTGCTGGTTTGGGTGCTGTTATGGAGAAGGCAAATTCACAGTACATACATGAGTTCCGTCTCCCTGGTCCTATCTCGGTTTCACGTCAGCTTTTAACGTATATGAAACGCATCAACTATTTCAAGACCCTCGGTGCTGCACATCCAGGAGTTTCGGTCTTTATGCCATCAGATACAACGATCAGCGAGGCCTCGGTTCTTAACATCGATATCGTCGGTGATAAGCCTCTCGTGGATGGTGTCATTAGACAACTTTCAGAACTTCTTGGCAAGCTGATCGGCGCAACGAAGGATATCTCCATTGATTGGCTTATCCACCGAGTTATCATTGGGAAATATGCAAAGAAGTGAGCTTTTGCTTGTCTTCTGCAAAATGTCTATCTGACGCCTTCAGGTTGAAACAGTTCCTCGAGGCTCACAATATTCAAGTCTTCTTCCCTCCCGAGTCCGCGGAACACTCTTCCGTTCTCCTGGTTTATGATCCTTTCTCCCCTGCTGCTTCGTCTTCGCCTGTTGACAAAGAAAAGTGTCTGAATGGCGTCGCCGAGGAGTTGCTCAAGATTTCAAAGGATGTTGCTGATGTCAAGAGTGAACTTATTCACGTTGATAAACGTTGGCATGGGGCAGTGGTTGGCGTAGATGGTACTACTCTCAATGTGTAAGTGATGTATTTTCCTCAGCTGTGAGGTTGTGAACTTGTGGCTCTAGAATCATTGGCGAAGACAAGGCTCTGTCGATCAAGATTGGTGCCGAAGTAGGCGATCCATCCGGGGAGGATGTCATCTTAATCCGTGGGGTCAGTGCAGATGTCGATCGCGCCGCCAAGGAAATCCTGCGGGTCGCTGAGGATGCCAAAAAAGACGCTGCTGCCACCTCCTTCGTAAGTCAATTGCCTCTCGTGTCAACTTTTCTGACCCGATCTATTTCAGTCTACGGAATTTGAGATTGACAGGGAATATGTTGGTCGAGTTGTTGGTGCGCTGGGAGTTGGTATCAATAGACTGCGAGACCAACTTGGTGTCAGAGTGGATGTTTCCAACGAGGCTGAGGAAAAGGACAAGGACAAGGACAATAGCAAGAAGAAGAAGCCCGTTCACCTAAAGTCCAAAATCAAGGTAGGTTACCACATGCGAGTTCCAGGATAGAATTGACGCCATACTCAGATCACAGGTCGTAAGGAGAACATCGAGGAAGCCAAGAGGCGTATCTTGGCTCAGGTCGAGAGATTGGTTAGTCCCTCGTATGGTTGCAATCTAAATGTGTTGTGAACATCTAATGCAGGCAGACGAGACATCGGAGACCCTCAAAATCCCCGCCGAATTCCACGCTTCTTTGATCGGCCAGAATGGCAAATATGCCATTCGCCTCGAGGAAAAATATGGCGTCAAGATCACATTTCCCCGGGGATCCTCGGAGAACGGCGAAAACAAGACTCGCGAAGCCCTAAAGCCTGATGAAGTCCTCGTCAAGGGTGGCAAAAAAGGTGTAGCTGGTGCTAAATCTGAACTCCTTGACGCTCTGGAGTTTGAAAAGGAATCCAACAAAGTTCTCCAATTCACAGTCCCAACCCGTGCCGTTGCGCGTATCCTTGGCAGAGGTGGTGCAAGTATCAATCAGATTAAGGATGACACCGGCGCCCAAATCGACATCGATAGGGCTACTGATGATAACGCCGTGACCAACATTTCCGTTCGTGGAACTAAAGAAGCCATTGGTGCTGCCAAAACTGCTATCCTGGCAATCGCTGAGCAAGTCGGTGAGGAGACGACAGCATCACTTGTCATCGAGACGAAGTTCCATAGGGCTATCATTGGGGCTGGCGGTCAGGGTTTGAAGGACTTGATCATTCGTTGCGGTGGTCCAACCGATTCCAGGCTGCAAGCGGGACTCGTTCGATTGTAAGTTAGTCTGAATATGTTTCTAGCCGCAGGCTAATTGCGATATCAGCCCTCGACAGGGTGAACCTACCGATGAAGTGCGTCTTCGCGGAGAACCCGCCCTTGTCGGCAGAATTAAGGCAGAGCTTGAGAAGACGGTTGCTACTTTGAGGGACCGCGTAGTGCTGGCCGTCGAGATTCCAGCAGCCCAGCACCGTAATCTCATTGGCAGGGGTGGTCAGCACTTGAGTGAATTGCAAACTCGCACTGGCGTCCAAGTACAGTTCCCCGGTTCCAGATCCTACAACCAAGTGGGAGAGGCTGTCAACGCAGATGAAATCAAAGATACAGATCTCATTGATATCGTCAAAGTTTCTGGATCTCGTTCTGCTTGTGAAGCTGCAATTGAGGAACTCAAGGTATGGTTCTTGAGATGAACGCAGTGTAATGACTGACTTTTTTTACCAGGCACGAGCCCACAAAGTGCACACTCCTGTAGAACTACTCACCGCCGTGGTGTCTATACCCTTGAAGTATCACCACGCGATCTCGCAGCAGGGGAACTTCTTCCGTGGCCTCCGATCATACGGTGTGCACGTCGAACAATCTGCTTACCCTCAAAAGTCTGCGGTACCCACCCATCCTCCACAGAATACTGCCCGGATTGACGACGGCGAAGAGGATGCGCTGGAATTGAACTGGCAAGTCGGACCTAATTATGAAGACGCAGAGGAGGGTAATTCGGAGTGGACTCTGAAAGCAAAGGATACCGAGAGCCTCGAGCGAGCACAGAGCGATCTCAAAGCAGCTATTGAACAGGCTGAGACAATGAGTCACGTTGGCTTCTTGACGCTCGCCGATCGCTCGGCGTTCCCAAGGATTGTTGGGTCCAAGGGTGCCAACGTTGCCCGCCTGCGTGCTGAGACTGGCGCAGACATTACCGTCAGCAGAGACAGCAATGTCATCGTCATCGTTGGTGAGTTTTCCATGCCATCCCAATCAAAGAGCGTCAAACTCAGACCGGGTGGTTCTAGGTTCAGAATCTGCTGTGGAGCACGCGAGGGAAGCGATTGTCAGACAAGCTACTTCTCTGCCACGACGACGACCTGGTTAGTACTATTTTCTGGTCATAGGAACTGCATACGTATCTACATGGCATGTACCGTCTACAAACTATTTGGAATGGATTCACGCATCACGTCTCAGGCCGGAATCTGAATTTTGTTCCTTCAACAATATTGAGGTCGTTGATCCAGTAAGACAATTCTAGAGGAGGTCGTTCGTTGACGCCGAGGGTGAGGGGGTGGAATGACTCCCCCCAACTTGGATGTCTTTGTCTAAGTGACCACCACTAGTACGGTATGAGCGTTGACATCACCAGAGGGTATGACTCCTTCTTTGGTCCTCCTTCAGAGCCCATATCTGTCCGCAAGTTTCTCCACGACACCGACCCGCTTCTATTCCCCTCTAGAGTCGACTTGCTCAATCACGTTGGTTGGCAGAGCCTCGCAGAAGATGAACGCGCCGCAGTACAGGCAGAGTGCTCTGGTAGGTACGTTCAACGAGAATGTTCTATATCTTGTCCGGAATTCACGTTCTCGATCCCTCCGACAGTGTCTCCGAGCTCAAGGCTACTGTTGAGGAGGTGTGGAATAACCCTATGCTCTCCGCGCATCTTCAACGCACGCATACTGCGGTAGTAAGTGCTGTATATAACCAGGCTGGCGGCCTTGCCTCAAAGAGTCGCAAGCGAAAGCGTTTGCCCGATCTCGAAGTGGTGGAAGCCCAAACAGAGGTACGCGCGTTACAGGAGAAGCTGGAAACCATTTCTCTTCAATGTTGGGGGTACGATTTACATGCCGTTCTGCAAAAACTTGATTGCAACTTGTCGCGCAGATTGAACAAGGGATCCGCATTTTTCATGCGCGCATCCAAGCACTCGGACTTTAATGCGCTCAAAAACGTCAAGAAATCTGGGCATGGCACGCTGGCTTGCAATCCACCAACCTCTCCATCTCCTTGCCTTACCAGGGCAGACTCGGGCCCCTCTCCAGCACAAAGTTCATCGCACCGAGATGCGCTTGTTACACTTACTGTGTTCAACCGTATTCCCTATATTCATAGCCAGCTCACTCGTTTCTCTCAGCATGTCTTACTCTCCTCTCAAACCCTTGCGGATTTCGTCGGAGTAATTCCTTGCGACTCAAGTGACATGCCAACTGAGGTGATCGGCAACCAGGGCAATGTGGTCGGATACACATATGAAGGCGAAGAGCAGGATCCAGAATCCAATGAACGAGGATGTTTGTTGCTCATCGAAGGGGTTGTCTATGGGGACGGACGACGGGAGAATGATTACGCCGAGTATGTCCAGTCTCTTCCCTTGAGCAATACGCCTTAACCTCTATGCCGTAGCAAACTCCTATCTCACCTGCAAGGCTTGCCAGAGGAAAAGCGACCGCAGATCACCAATTCACCTACGCCGCTGAGCAAGACACCTTTTGCCTCCCTCACTCTCCGAATCAATCAACCGTATTGGATGCTCCATCAAGGCAACTGCGAACATTTTATTGTCGTCGATCAGATCAGGCGTGTGCTGCTGAGCACTCTTGCGTGTCTCTCCTGACGGATTTGTGACTACACAGGTTGGCTCATCCCCTCGATACACCGCCTGGTTACCCTCTCACCGCACATGTCACGCCCACCGTTGGCGACATCTGCAAAGCTTGTGCCAGAGCTCCCGCAGTGCTCGCTATTGTAGGGGATATCCGGCTAGGTGAGAGTCCTTGCTTGCTCTGCGCGCCGTGTTGGTGGAACATTGGCCCACCTGGGGAAGGAGATGCAGAACGAGTGACGGTGGTCCCATTGGTGAGACATCGCGGTGCATGGGATTGTGGAATGGACATATAATGCAATTCGAGCTTTTTGGAGTGCTTTGTTTTATATAAACCAACTCAGTGTGAATACATAGATTGTGGAATCCTTCAATGGAAAATATTACAGAAGTAGCAAGAAGAGTAGTCAAATGATTGCAGTCAGAGTCTGTCTATTAAGTTATGAACCTCCAGAGAATGTATGCCAGTGGGCCGTAATTCAGAAGGAGTTTGAAGAACGAAGCATGTCGATAACAGGTCGGACGGTAGGAAGTCGTCCAAGAGACCTGGATCATCGGGTCGTGGCCAGGATAACGTGATATACCTAGACCAGTAGCGAAGTAGATAGGCCGGATGTCCCACTAGGTCAGCCAACGAGTAAACGAAGATGCTTGCCGCTTCATCCGAAAGCTAATCACCCCAGGAATGATAGCGTCACGTTTGCGAGCGAGGAGTCAATCGTTACTTCTCCTTGCTGGTACCCATTCCATGGCATCGAAACGTCTCCCCAACCAATCCATCCGAGGGATCGTGTAGATGAATTGGAATATGTAACCATGGTTCTCTCCAGCCCAGGAGCCCAAGGATCTGGCATAGTCGTGCTGCCTTGTGTAACTGACGCAAATGCTTGTTTGGTGGACACCTGATATAGTCCCTCAAAGAAGGAGTCAAGGGTAACATCGACTGGACCGAGATCATTGAAGACGTTTAGCTCGATAGCGGCCGGAGAGGAGGATGGATGATGCAAGAAGCTAGTGGACAAAGAGCCGGAGAAAGTGCGAAGGTTCGCAAGGAAGTTGGGTCGAAGCGGAGGATTCACGTTCGGAGCTAAGACGGTGACGTTCGCAGTCAAATTGCTACAAAGAAGGAATGTCAGACACTGTATAACCAATAGAGATGGTAGAGAAGCCCACCTTTGTCCGGTGTGTACGTCAAGGATAGTAGGAAATTGTGACCCGGGATCATTGTACAAGCTTATATTGGCTAAGATAGGACTGTCAATAATAACGATAGTCATGAATACGACTCAAGCAGGTAGCGCCGAACCGACTTACGCCAAGACAGTGCTGATGAGAAGGGAGGTGGTGGCGTAGAATGTTCCCGTGATCGGTTCTAGCGATGTGTCGACCAGTATCCTGTCAGCTCGTATGGACTGTCATCGTAAGTATCAGACGAAGGGGTTACCAACTTTCCAGATCACTTACATCAACAGTTATTCGAGAGACAGCGCCCTCAATAGTGACTTCGCCAAACGTGACGTTGTCGTCGAAGGAGCCAAACTCTTGATCAAATAGAGGCAGAGACGTGCGGAAGGAGTCTACCCGGGAAGGAACTTGGCTTTGCGGGAAGAGGAGAGTGATATTGTATTGGATACTGTCGGTTGAAGTGAGGCTGTTTGGGGCCTAGAAGAGTGTGAGTATCGCCACGGAAGAGTTGAAATGTAAACTCGGAAGACAAACATAGAGGGAAATGTCAGTGAAGTTATCGGCAACAGCATAACAGACAGAAGTCCGACTGAAAACGCTGGGGGAGGAGGATTGCATTGTGATTGAAAGGACAGCCTCTTGAACAGTTTCGTCGGGATTGACACCAGCAAAAAAAGCACCCTGGACACGGTTGATATCATCGGAGGACGATGCGTTTGAAGTGAAGCTAAACAGTCCATTTGGGGAAATGTAGTTTTCAGTTCTGTAAAGTGACCGAATGGCATTAACAAAAAAGTAGCGCCTAGCGAGAAAGGGAACATACATCGCCAGGACGATGGGACCATATCCACCATCAAGATATTCGACCTCTGTCCAGTTATTGCAGACAGGAACTATCGCTGACTGTGGCGGGCTTGACGCGTTTGTGTCCCCAGGGTTGAAACCGAAGCTCTTATTTGACCAAGGCAAGGTAAAAGCGAATGCATTGTAAGAGTATTTCTGCTGGTTCTCGGATTCTTGCTGTCGATGGAAGATCAGGGGAGAAGGGTTGAAGAAGTAGAAAACTAACATGGATAATAATTGGAACGCCAATAACGAGGGAGAGGAAAATGTACACAACAAGTGAGATGAGTGCGGCTCTCCAAAAGCGAGAGTCGAGAAAGCGGCGTCGAGGCGGGGGTTTGTAAAGAGTGATCTGCGACTCGTTGAAGTCGCGAAAGGCCAATGCCTGGGATGTTTCATAGTCGGGTAACGGACCAAGAGGACGACTCGCTGCTGGCTCCGGGCAACGAATGGTGGGGACAACAACGGGGGGATCTTTTAGTTGGTCGTCTTCGTCGGAAATGATCATCCCTGTTGACTATGGCATGGACGGGGGCGCGGACGACGGCGACGGCGACAAGGAGGCGTGATGCTATGGTGGGAAATGCGAAACTTGTCCTATCACACCGCCTTTCCTCTTTCGGAAAACTGTCCATCGGATATCACGTGCTCGGCAAGTCGGCAGAGCTGGCATCGCGGAGTAGCGGACATTGAATTCGTTCCATCTCACCTTCCATAAATAAATAGGCCCGCTGGTATCCTCCCCATCTTCCCTCCTCCCCCATCGTCGTCGCACCTCGCCGATGGGTCTAATCAAGGAGTACGTAGATCAGGCGGTCCAAACTGAAACAGGCACCGTACCCTCCCCATATGCTGACCCTGCTGTGGTGCTGGCCGCACCCCTCCTGAAACGCCATGGACTCGAGCAAGAGGCATACGCGCCTCACTCATTGACCCCTCCCACCTCAGGCAGCGCGTATGTCGTTCCGCAAAGTCCGATTAGCCCAATACTCGCCACATTGGTTTCTCGCCGACTTTCTAAACGTAAACTTGTTCGGTGCCCTCCCAGCGAAATCTTGAACCGGCGCATCGTATCAATGCCAGAAAAAAAGAGCGAAACTCCATCTATCTTTTATGACCGCCACGGAAAACGAGTTGTATCTATGCCCGACCGTGTTCGGCCAGAGCTGGAGCCATCTGCAGAACTTTCCCGATCCCCTTCCACCGCAGCCAGCGATTCGTTTGGATCGTATAGTGGACGCCGCGAGCGTGTTCCCGTTTTCCATGCGCCTTCCGATGTTCCACAAACTCCTTCTCCCCCCTCCTCTCCAGAGTCTCTTCTCATCATTGCGGCCGGTGCTCAACTCCCAGAAGGTTTCTTGCGGAAGAAATATTCTCCAGAACCGCTTATCGAGGAAGATGAAGGTGATTTACACGCATACATCAAGGTTACTGACTCATCGCAGTGATCCAAATCATCTTAGATTGGGTTACGTGGGCGAACTCTCCTCCCCGCCCAATACCGGCTCTCCACGGGCCCCTCTCCTTGCCGTATGCCAGATGTCCATCGTGAGTTGTCATCTTTGTGAAACAACTTGGATATCGATAGTTCTATAGCGGCGCCGAGGGAACCATTATTGAGGAACCTGATAACGTAGCCCAAATGATTTGGGGCTTGGGTCCAGACGATCAACCCCATAACCAAATTCGCGTTGAAGGACCCCCCTCTCAGCCTGACAATACCCAAAACACCCTTTCACACGGACCTAGCTACGCTCTACCACGTCTGCAAAAGAAGAGGGTTCCTACTCAGCAAGCTCCCAAGTTGCCTCGCCCACAGAATTCCATACACCTGACTCATACAAAGTCAAGCTTTGCTCGGACACAACGACCGGCCCATGACGATAGACATGGTCAACTCTCATCCGATATCGAAATCCATCAAGATATCGTCGGTGGGCTTCCGTTGAACGAAGGACAATCGACGCCTTTTGCTTCGGATAATCATAATCTCCTGAATGATTCAGACGTGCTTCCGGTTGATAACAATCGTGTTCTGGAATGGCAACTCGCTCGTCTTCGACATGCCCTGCGAACCTCCTTGGCTGATATGGATTCGTTCAGTACATATCCGGGACGATTCGACCCTGTTATTCCAGCTTCTGTGGCGTCAGGATATCCACAGTCGTATCCTCGTATCTTTGTTGAGCCTCGTCCCAATGAATCGGTCATTCCTGCTGCGAGACAAACACCGATCGAACTTGCGCGACAGTACCGCCAACAACAGTTGTGTAGGCAAGCGCTTCAGAAACAAAAATTGCAAGTCCAAAGTATTCTCCCTACGCCACCGAATTCCTCGTCTCCCCAGTGGTCTTCCCATTTTTCTCCATATTTGACTTATTGTTCGACGCTTTCTCCCGAATTAGCTGGTTCTCCCGAGCATCCGCTTTCTGTCCCTTCTCAAAATCATCGATCTGGTGCTCACCCCTCGCAGTATCTTCGCCGTGTTTACGACCAGCACGAACATAATGGTGTCCACGATTTCGATGCGATCACAAACATCCCGTCCGCGAAAACTGTGCCGAATGTCACTACTTCGGCTGCATCCTTCAGACAAAGTTCGTCTTCTTCAAGCACGCTAGCTAAATATATCAAACAACTGCAAGCGTTGTCTCCGATCGCACACCTCTCGCCACTCCAGCCTGTTCCGCCGCCAAATGTGCCTCTGCCCCCGTTGCCTTCTATCGATGAGAACACCATCGGTCCCTTACAAAGCATTCATACGCCTCCCTCCCCGGAGTCTCCGCGAACTCTGTCCAGAGGGTCTTCATACCATAATGTACGCTCACTTGCCCCAACGCGCCCGATGCAACGGCGCCTCTCGTCTGTGCCCGAAGAAGACAGCGCTTTCCTCGAACTTTCAACGTCTGTACCTCCATCCAGGTTGCAAAGACAGATCACGACTGACAATAGCTCGTCAAGTCACGATGGAACGACTGGACATCAAAAGCACTATCTCGAAGTACCTCCTGTCAACGTAACGCGAAAGCCGGCTGTCCCCAATTTGCCCGAGTTCGAAATCAATGCAGGGATTCCGCCAATTTCTTTCCACGAGACTTCACCAGTCAAGGTTCGACTTCCAGTAAACAAAGAGCACAACATTCGAGAGCAGGCCAATGGACACCAAGAGCAGAATAAAGGACACCGAAAGAAACACCGATACAAAAAGCTCAAAGGGCCTATTACGACGAACGAACAGGCGCGGCCATGTGGACTTGTAGGTTAGCATGCACGATTGTAAAGTTATCCCACCGTGTTTTCCGTCATTGTGTAGCATTGTGTCTGTAATCTTATGAGTGGATTCACTCGACTGTCATCGACTGACAATATGCAAATGCTTGTACAAGAGGACTATAATACGCACACTTTATGCAACTTGGTCACCAACTACAAATCGTTCTTCATTGCTTCACGAAGAGGTCAGTGAATTGATCCACACGAAGCTTGGATAAGTTATTCGCGTCAGAAACGACGTTCAAGATCCTAAAGAAATCAGCTCTTTGTCGCTAAAACATTGTAGTGACACTCACTTGTTCTGATGAGCCGCATCATAGTGATGGGAAATGTGTCGCTTGAACTTTTCAATCAAGAGAGGTGTACCCTCTGCGCGGCGACGTTTGTGTCCAACGGGATACTCGACGGCAACCTCGTCGAGTACAGTACCGTCGTTCAGCTCGACCAAGAGCGCATTTCCGATGGAACGCCTGCTAGGTTCATGATACGCGACCGAGAACGCCTCGTCGTGTACACAGTGAATCTTGGCTCGCAACGCATCGATGCGGGGATCCGCCGCAGACGCGTCCGTGTACGACTCGGACGTGAGCTCGCCAAAGATGAGCGGGTATGCAACCATGTAACTGATAGCGTGACTAGGTGCCGGCGTCATCAACGATTCGGGTGCGCGGGAAAAAAAAAAAGGAAAACGCACTCTCGGTCGGCAAAGTTGTCCAGGGGGCCCTGCTTATCGATGATGCGAATGGCGGCTTCCTGAGTGCGGATGCGCACGCTCTTGATGTCGTCCGAGGATTTGCCGAGCGCCTTGAGCTGCGCGTAGATGGTGTGTGCTGCCTCGACGGCCGTCTGAGCGTGGAATTCGGCGGGATACGAGATCTTGAAGAGGACGTTCTCCATGATGTAGGACCCGTACGGCATCTGGAACTCGAATGGCTTGCCCTGGCTGGTCGTCAGAACGAGCATGGGGCAGCACCGAGAGAGCATCTTACTTTGAACAAGACGTCGTAAAAGCCCCACGTTTTCGAGGTGAGGACGGACGGGAGGCCGAGTTCGCCCTTTTTGACGAGAAGCGCGAGGTTCACGGCGCGTGAGCATGCGTCGCCAGCGGCCCACGATTTACGGGGGCCGGTGTTCGGCGCGTGACGGTATGTGCGGAGCGACTGGCCGTCAACGAATGCATGTGAAACAGCGTCGATGGTCTGGGCATGGGAGAGCCCACTGCAACGCAGGACTGAGCCACGCAAGGAAGAGCAAGCCAAGAGACCCTTACAGCAGCTTGGAGACAACGGCGGTGCTAGCGACTTTGACGAGCACGACGTGGTCGAGACCGACGCGATTGAACGAGTTCAGGAGCGCAAGTCCACCTTGGATCTCATGTGCCTTGATCATGCTCTCGAGCACGTCACGAACGGTCAAGGGTTGACCTTGGCGCGCGAGGTGGTCAGCGACCGCGAGAATAGCGCCAAGATTGTCTGACGGGTGTCCCCCTGTGACACGCATTCAGCATGTCTACAAACACACGCAGGGAAAGAGACTCACACTCGGCGGCAAGGAAGCAGTCGTTGAAATCCAAGTACCGGATCATCGTGCCTATGTTGAACGCACCACGGATGGGGTCTAGCTGGTAGTTGGTTCCGGGGACTCTTGTCCCTGCACGGCGGGGTCAGGACGGGAACGCTGTGCTGTCGGGGGACACACCGTTTGGCACGATGGTTCCTTCGACGACGGGCCCCAACAGTCGGGCGCATCCTTTGAAGCGCAAACCCTCGAGACCACAACCGATGGTGTCAATGAGACAGAGACGCGCCGTCTCGAACGCAAGATCTGAGGTAACTTGATAGTTGTGGACGTAGTCTGCGATGTCGTTGAGGACCTTGTCCGGTTCGGGGCGTATGGCAGACTCTCCGTGGTAGGCTGACATGGTGCGTGTGGCAGTCAAGTTCAACGCAAGACGAGGGGTATTGCTTGATAATCGATAAGGACTTGATAGACGTCCAACTGAGCGCGGTCCACGTCGAATCAGAGAGAACATTGGACTCAAACTGAACGTGTCCGAGGAGCAGAGGTCGGATCCGTACCGACCCGCTTAGTTCAACATATTTCGTACACGTCGTCTAAGTATTTTACAATAAGGCTACACTGAACAAGCTTCTTGATATTAGCTGCGGAAAGGCGTAGATCTATATCAACGAGCTCGTCTCTAGAAGGAGAATGATACCTGAGAAGACGGTCAGCAGGGTATCCCACAAAAAATACACATGCAACACATACTGTGTACTATGGCCGGAATGTTCTGTTTAGTGACGTCCACAGTGAGGTCTGCCTGCTTCGGTATCTCATATTCGACATCGACGCCCGCAAAGCCCTTGATGGTGCCGTTTCTCGCCTGTGCATACACTCCACGCCTGTCCGTGCTCTCACAGTGTTCCAGAGGGGTCGCTACATGGATAAGGAAGAAGTTGGCCCCGGGTCCCGCACTGGACACGACAGCGTCCTTGGCGAGCGCTCTTGAGCGCTCTTCTGGGGCTACGGGTACGGCAATCACGGCAGCGCCAGCCCGTGCCAGCTCACCTGCAACGAAAGCAATGCGTTGCAAGTTATCGTGCCGCTTTTCCGGTGTAAGCGACTTTGGGCGCAGATCGTCTTTAATAGCATCTCCGAGGAGGAGGGATACGGTTCTCCCACCCTGTTCGTTTAGTGCAACTTGGAGTGCCCTAGATATAACGTCCTTGCCAGAGTTGTACAAGCCAGTGAGGAACAAGACAAAGCCTTGCTTGTGGCGTGGTGGATAACTCTCGCGCAAGCTCTTGACGACAGTTCTACACGCATGAGATGAGGTTCTTATTGCGGGGGAAGCAATGTGCTGACTTACTCGTAGCTGAACCAATCAGGGATGGGTGCACCAGTCCTGAGACGTTTTCGCAGCTCACTTCCGGAGATGTCGAGGGTCTGGACGCCAGCAGGGACCTCGTCAGCGGGTTGATACTCATCGGTGGAAGGAAGATAGGTCATTTGTTGGAATGGGACCATCTCAATCTGGAGCTCGTCCTTGTATTTCTTGACAAGGTCTTGGGCATCATACAAGCCGTAGAAATCCCTGCCATATGAATTCTTCCCAGGGCCAGCATGGTCTCGACCGATGATAAAGTGAGTTGCACCAAAGTTTTTGCGAATGATGGCATGCCAGACAGCCTCACGGGGACCAGCCATTCGCATAGCAAGTGGCAGGAGCGCTAGGTGGCCCATTCCGTTTGGGTACTTGGCCATAATTGCCTGATAGACGCGCACGCGAGTGTAGTGGTCCACGTCACCAGGCTTCGTAAGGCCAACGACCGGGTGAACGAGGACATTGGCTTGATGCTCACGAGCTGCGCGAATGGTCAGTTCACGATGGGCTCGATGCATTGGGTTGCGAGTCTGGAACGCAACGACCCTACTCCATGAGAGCTTTTTAAAGTGAGCACGCAGCTCGGTAGGGGTAACTAACGGAAGCATGAACAAGATGTTGAAAGCCAGAGAGTCGGACTTACATCTAAGGGCAGCATAGTCAAAGTGCGAGGGTGCTTGTATTGCTTGGACATTGCCTCCGACATAGTACTCTTTAACATGGTTTCGCAGATAAGCAACGGCAGGATGAGCAGGATCGTCTGCTCCAAGGACCTGGATGGCTTCCCTGACAGGGTCATAGGTATAAACGTCAGAGACAGTGATAATGGCGAGCGCCTCGTCATCCCGAGGGTCGCGCAGAGCGAGACGGGCACCGGGAATGATTCCGAGACGGGTGATGTCGTCGGATGACACATCGAGGGTGATCGGCATGGGAAACAGGATTCCATCTGAGAGCCGAAGCGTATCCACGACGCTGTAGGCAGTTGTGAGGGCCATTGGACCACGGGTCAAGGAGGAAGTACCTGTTGTAGTCGCTCTCATTCATGAATCCCTCGAGTGGGCTGAATCCACCATTGAGGATGAGTTCGAGATCACAGAGCTGACGCTGTGGGTGCCAAAGGTCATGGATGAATTTCGCCTGCAAGCACTGAGGCGTACGTCGGTGAGGACGATATCAGTGAGTGTCGCTGCTTCCTGTTTGAGTTGTGCCGCGATCGGTGCATCTCGGGCGAGGAGATCCTAAGATACAATCGCCTGTCGAATGATGTGCTCAGCGTAAAGACAAGACACAGACCTTTAATGAGCCGCCGTGAGGAGTATTAGCCATCTTTCAGTGAAAACTCGGGCCCATCTGTCCTTTTTGACCAGCCTATGAGTCGAGATCACGCCATTGTGAGCCATTCACATGTCACACACGGCGACCGACACGACCGACGACGGACATGACCCGCCTTGAAACCGACTCAAAAAACATTTGGATTCGTGAACTCTTTACCTTACGACTCTCCCTTCTTTGAAAAGAAGGTCGACAATTTGGACATCCCACTCACATTCGTCCTTTTCAGCTTCTCCACTCCATGTGATCCCTTGTTCTTCCTCTTTTTAGTCTCATCGGAAACAACCGCCTTTGACTTTTTAGTACCGGTATTATTCTCAGACACTAACAACGTTTGCTCTCTTGCGAGCGCTTTCACGTGTGCATCCAATCTTGACAAGCTAACTCGGTCAGTCAGCGACGGTCTTGGAAATCATACTAGGTACATACTCGTATGAGGTGAGGAGCGCCTCCTGCATGTCCTGTGGAATATATTGTCCCAACAGTTCGCATGCCAGCTTGGTTCGTCCCACTGTCAAACGTCACATTTGACCAAAAACGATTCACACACCACTCACGCTCAAGCAAACCCTCGTGTTTGTTTTCCATAAGCGCATCTTTGGCGAGACTTCGCACCAAACACCTAGACATCTCCGTGATGCGAGGTGTTGATAACGTTGCCACCTTCTTTCTCAGCTCTTGCAAGAGTTTTTCGGGAGAGTACCTGAACACAGTGATCTCGGGCGTGATCTCTGAGACGCTTTGCGTGAGGAAAGAGGTCGTATGTAGTCATCAAGCTTGCCTTTGACATCACACACTCGCCCCATCGCTTTCTTTGTACATTCCAAGGCGGCGAACTTGATGACATCAGCCTGCGACGCGTCCTGCGTGGCACTCGTCTTGGATACCTCTGCAATGCTCCTCGCCGCATCTTCAAAGATATCCTCTGCCGGCCGAAAGCTTCCAACGCCACCGCCAGCCTTTCAACGTGGTCAGACCGTTACAACTCACAGAGCGAACGCTTTACCTGCTTTACAGCTCGCAGTATGGGTATCAAAAGGAACAATGGGTCAACAGGGGTCATGACCAGGAGTTTTCCATCTGACGCCCGTTCAGCATCCAATGTGACAGGGATTCACAAGACGTACCCGAGATGACCTCGTCGTCCATAAACCAAGAACGTGCATTAGGTGGCTCCACCGCTTGCACCTCGAGTATCTTGGAGACACGCTTTCGGTCGGGTTCATCATTGGGAGCACACTCGTGAATGAGGAAGAGCGACGCGATGCCTGAAACGCAACGTTTGAGATGGTGGGTTTGAAGACGAGACGAGATGTACCTGTTCTAGGATGAGGAAGACGTAGAAAACTGGGTAAACATGTTGTATCGCTGGGGAGCTGCAACACCACGGTATCTATGATATCTGTGCCCAGCCAGTCATTCAAACCTCAACCGCAGCGGATTTTGAGACTTACCTCGAGGCAGAACAGCAAAGTGGGTATCCATCGCAAAGTCAGTGGTCCAAGAGATGAATCGATCACGTGTGAACGCGTTGTTTGATTCCAAGGAGTGTATATACAAGTATGAGACTTTGGATACTAAACTGCAATACAAATGAATGCCGCCGCTATGCCACCAGCGTTCACAGCGGCGGAAACGGACGCTGTCTGACCTGGTGGGCATACATCCACAGCAACCCCGGTCGCGGAATTTGCAGACGTGGTTGTGGTCGCAGATGTCGTAGTTGTCGTGGTAGATGTCGTGGCTGTTGTCGTTGCAGTGGTGGTCGACGTCGTGACGACTGTCGGGCCGGACGTCGTAGTTGTCGTAGGATCAAAAGTCGTAGTTGTCGTGCCTGGAGCCGTAGCGGGCACTGCAGCCACGGATGTTGTAGCACTCGCCTGACCGTTCGTCACGCCACTAGGAGCTGAAGATCCCGATACGTCAGGAGCCGACGGGGAAGCGGTTGTACCCGTATCAGAGGTAACACCGGAACCGGTTGTCGCTGGTTCAGATCCTGAACCAGACGATGGACCAGAGTCACCCGAGTCAGAGGCAGAACTGGATCCAGAACTTGACGGCGTCGAACCAGAAGTGCCCGACTCAGGACTAGGACCGGATCCAGACACTGGGTCACCGCCATTGTCGCTACTAGAGGCATTCAAGCCAGAGCCAGAACTAGAACTGGAAGGTGTTGAATCGGACTGAGGTACAGGCGTAGGGGCTTCGCCGTTATTGGCACCAGACGAATCTGAGCCAGAGCTGGAACCGGAAGGTGTTGAACTAGTAGCATGAGGACCAGACGGTGCGTCATTGTTAGCGCTAGAGGTATTCGAGCCAGAGCCGGAAGGTATTGAACCACTAGGTTGGGATCCAGACGCAGGCACTTCGCCGTTGTTGGCACCAGATGGTGCTGAATCAGCAGCATGAGATCCCAGGGCTGGGTCGTCGTTAGCACCAGAGGTATTCGATCCAGAGCCGGAACCGGAAGGTGTTGAATCAGTGGACTGAGGCACAGACGTAGGGACTCTGCCGTTGTTAGCACCAGACGGTGTTGAATCAGCAGCAGAGGCGGTATCGCTGTTAGCACCAGAGGTATTCGAGCCAGAGCCAGAACCGGAAGGTGTTGAACCACTGGATTGAGGTCCAGACGCAGGGACTTCGCCGTTGTTTGAACCAGGGGGTGTTGAATCAGCAGTATGGGATCCCGAAGCTGCGTCGCTGTTAACACCAGAGGTGTTCGAGCCAGAGCCAGAACCGGAAGGGTCTGAACGCTGCTCCGTCGCTGTCACCATCCGAAGTGCTTGAGCCAGGGCCGGGACTGGAACCAGAAGGTATTGAGCTGGCGGATTGGGGTCCAGATCCCGAGACTTGGTCGTCGTCAGAACTAGATGTATTCGAGCCAGAGCCAGAGACTGGAACGCTGTCGTCGTCGCCAGGGATGGAAGCAGAACTGGAAGCAGGCGTTGAACCAGTGGATTGTGGTGAGGCTTCGCCGTTGTTAGCACCAGAGTTATTCGAGCCGGAGCCAGGAGATGTTGAAGCGGTGGACTGCGATCCAGAGGTCGGGACTTCGCCATTGGTAGGACCAGAGGAACCCGGGCGAGAAGCGGAGCTGGATGGCGTTAAAGCAGAAGTATCCGAGTCTGGGGAAGAGCCGGATGATGTCGAATCAGTAGAGTGAGATCCAGACAGTGGAGCACCGCCATTGTCGCCATCAGAGGTATTCGGCCCAGAGCCAGAAGTAGAACCAGATTGCGTTGAACTAACGGATTGCGATCCAGGGACTTGACCGTTGGTGGTACCGGAGCCAGAGTCAGAAGGTGTTGAGCTAGGAATATCCGAGTCGTGGTCAGAAGCAGACGGTGTTGGTCCAGAACCGTCGCTGTGAGCACCCGAAGCATCCGAGCCAGAACCAGAACCAGGGGGCGCGGAACCAGTAGATCCAGCCGGTGAAGCACCAGAGTTGGTGGAGTCGGAGGATGGGATTTCAGTTTGAGAATGCGAGCCAGAGTGTGCGCCAGAACCAGAACCAGGGCCAGAGGAAGTGGCACCGTTGGCAGCACCGGAATCGCCGCCGTCGGAAAGCGAAGAAGCTGTGCCAGGGTTGTTAGATGACACTGCTCCTTGATCACTCGCGGGGGCGCAATCAGAACTCTGCCGAGCAAGGAGTATACCTGTGGTGGTGTGACCGTATTCGTGACACCAGACGAGGAGGTCTGCGAAAGTACGCTTGGTGAGGCCAGGGGGAGGGTCGATGGCGCGACGGTTGAGGAGTATGAGGGACTCGTAGGGATTCGGGTAGCTGATATCTGCGATGAGGCATGAGACGGGCAAAGCCTGTGAAATGAAATGTGTTGGTTATGTTTGGGTAGGTTGACGAACACCGACCTTGGGCGATGTCAAAGGGTGGGATAACACACCAATCAAAAGAGTGAAGTAAAAAAAGGAGAGCATTGTGAAAAGAACGAAAACGAAAGTAAAAATCGACTCGTTGCGGTCTCGCTTTTGAGGCCATGGCGGCTGGCGGTCAGCCACTTTGGCGTGCTCATCGTCGCGGGCAGTGAGGATGTGATTACGTCATCACAGACAGCGCCTGACATGTGACAGCTGAGCGTTTTCGTCCCAAACTTGCGTGCCAGTTTGGCAACCAAAATAGACATATTTGGAAATATTTGACGAGTTTCGTGTCCAAAGTGTGGCACGGCAGAACCGGAGTTCGTCACGAGCGGTGACGATGGGGCCTTGCCCGGCGTTGTCCGTAGCGATGGCCACGCGTGCGAACATTTTCCTCAACAGCATCCTTGACGACTCCCCTCCTTTCTCCCCTCAACCACCACCATCCGTCCCGTCCCCCACATGGCGCTCAACCCCGACGCTCTTAACCTCGGCTACGACAGTGACGACAGCATGCAGGTCGACTCCGACGACGACCATCCCGTCCCCTCCTCCAGCCACATCCCCCCAGACACTGACACTGGCGCAGACCAGGACGCAGACGCAGACGCAGAGGGTGATGCAGAGTATGTCGACGATACCGCCTCCGCCATCTTAGGGATCCCACTTGCAGGTCCATCATCCTACTCCCATAAGCACTATGTAAGTCCCTCCCTTCTTGTCCCTCTTTGTTCTCATCTTACACGTGCCCCAAGGATGCGGAAGACTCGGTAGGTTATCCCACCGATCCTACCTCCCTATCCTTACCCATTTTGACTTGGAGGGCTACGAAGACCACGCCGAAGACGAGGACGACGAAGATGACGAAGACGACGCTTCTTACGCAGATGACGAGTATGGAAGGAAGAAAGCCTCCAGAAAGAAGAAGAAAAAGGTTCCTTCAGCCTCATCGTCTGCACCTCGGCCAAAAGGCTGGTACTCTCCTACATACTTGTGACATTCCTTGACAACCCATTAAAGTGGCCACACGTCATGCTTCATCAGATTCAGATTCAGATTATGGTGCACGATCTAAGAAAAAGAAGAAGCCCCGCGTATCCGGGGAAGAGCTACGTGTCTCCAGTAGGGGGAACAAGATTCCCAATTATTACGAGGATAATCAAGACCTTGCGATGCTCTCCGAGGAAGAGACAGTCGAGACGTATTATGCCGACCCCTCCCTTACTAAAGAAGACGATGAGATCGAGGCCGTACTCAACCACTGCAGAGACGAAGCTTACGAGAATGATCCCGAAGATTTGTGGTATAGTAATGTGGTATGTCACAGTCCTTGCCTTTTATACTTGTGTTGAAGAGTATCACAGCGTTTCCATATCAAGTGGAAGAGTTTCTCGCACCTCCACAACACGGATGAAACATACGAGTTTCTCAAGCGTTTCAAGGGATTGAAACGGGTCGACAACTACATCAAAGCCTACAAATTTTATCAGTCCAGGCTCAATGCCCCAGGTCTTTCCACAGAAGATGCCGAGACTCTTCTTCTCGACAAGGAGCGCGAAAAGGAGGAACTAGAGACTTACAAGACCGTCGAACGCATCGTCTCACATCGTGACAGTGCAGAAACAACAAATGGCACAGACTATTTCTGCAAGTGGACTGGCCTTAACTATGAACACTGTACGTGGGAGGACGAGAGCGAAATCCGACCAATAGCCAAAGCTCAAATTGACGCCTATCGTGCACGTGAGGCAGAAGCGAAATTCCCTTATAAGAGTGTTCAGTACCCTCGGAATCAACGACCAGTATTCCAGAAGATAGTGAAAGATCCTGAATATATATCGGCAACGGGTGGCGAGCTCAAAGACTTCCAGCTCACCGGTCTGAATTGGCTCGCATACTTGTGGAGTAAGGGTGAGAACGGTATTTTGGCAGATGAAATGGGCCTTGGAAAGGTGCAGCTTACTCCTTTTCGTGTGTTTGATTATCCTCATACCTCTTTCTCAGACTGTCCAAACCGTCTCGTTCATCTCGTATCTTTCTCATGAGATGCACCAATATGGTCCTTTTCTTGTAATCGTTCCTCTATCGACCATCACTGCCTGGCAATCCCAATTTGCCACTTGGGCACCCGACTTGAACGTCATCACCTACATTGGGACAGCATCCGCTCGTGAGGTCATTCGCACTTACGAGTTCGGTCAATCAAACAAGCGATTGAAGATGAATGTTCTCCTCACTACCTACGAATTGACCCTCAGGGATGCAAAAGAGTTGGCGGATATTAAGTGGCAGGTCCTGGCCGTAGATGAGGTCTGTTCACGTGTGGTGCAGGTCGCCTTGCGCTAAACATCATGCCAAAATAGGCACATCGCTTGAAGAATTCCGAGAGCCAGCTGTATGAGGCACTTCGATCGTTTTCTGCCGCGTCGAAGCTTCTCATTACAGGTACTCCTTTGCAAAATAATGTGAAAGGTAGGAGCTTGACCTCTAATTCTGTTACTGAGTTTTCACTCGATCGCAGAGCTTTTATCCTTGATGCATTTCCTGATGCCGGAAAAGTGTGCGTCTAGTTTTTGGCTTACTCTTAAATCAAATGTTCATGCGACCTACAGTTGCGCTAACCAATGAATTTGACCTCAATGACGTCGACCATGAAGCTAAGATCAAGGAACTTCACAATCAATTAGAGACGTTAATGTTACGGCGTTTGAAGCGGGATGTGCTCACTTCTCTACCCACAAAGAGTGAGCGCATCCTCCGTGTGGAAATGAGCGCTCTTCAGACTCACTTCTACAAGAACATCCTCACAAAGGTCGGCTCCCTTGATTTTTGACAAGACAGACTAATGAACCAGGTAGAACAGAACTTCCAAGGCTTGGTCAAGAGCGCCAATGGGAATAACAACATTAGCTTGCTCAATATCGCCATGGAACTCAAGAAAGCCGCAAATCATCCTTACCTCTTTGACGGTGCAGAGAATCGCACTGACAATCCCGAGGAGACTCTCAAGGGCCTTGTTATGAATAGCGGCAAAATGGTGCTATTGGATAAATTGCTTGCGCGACTGCGACAAGACGGTCATCGTGTGCTCATCTTTAGTCAAATGGTGCGCATGCTAGACATCTTGAGTGACTACATGAGCCTGCGTGGATACCAACATCAGCGTCTTGACGGCATGGTTGCCTCAGACGCACGGAAGAAGTCCATCGCACACTTTAATGCGCCAGGGTCGCCGGACTTTGCTTTCCTGCTTTCCACACGTGCTGGTGGTCTTGGTATCAATTTGGAGACTGCTGATACCGTCATCATTTTTGATGTGAGTGATCTAGGTTCCCTTTCCAGCGTCTGCTAATCTCTTTATAGAGCGATTGGAACCCGCAGAACGATTTGCAAGCAATGGCACGTGCCCACAGGATAGGGCAAAAGTCGCATGTCAGCGTCTACCGTTTTGTGAGTAAGGATACGATGGAAGAGGATGTTTTGGAGCGAGCGAAGAAGAAAATGGTGTTGGAATACGCAAGTGGGTCTCCCGTCTTTCATCCCCGCCGCCGTATGAATGAAGTTTCTCTAGTCATCAATCAGATGGACACATCTCAAGCTCATCTCAGCTCCAAAAGTGAAAAAGTTAAAGATACTGCCAAGCCGGACAACTTGAGCAAGGATGAGCTGACTGCCGTCCTCAAATACGGTGCCCAAAAGATGTAAGTAACGAAAACACTGCTAAACGACCTGTACTGACTTGTCAAAGGTTCGACAAGGATGATTCCCAACAAAACCAGAAGTTGGACGAAATGGACCTTGATGATATCCTTAATCGGGCTGAAGATCATGAAACTATGGCTGCTGGCGGCGATGGTGGGGCTTCCCTTGGTGGTGAAGGTTTCCTTGCTCAGTTTGCCGCTGTGAGCGATGTCAAAAATGATATGAGCTGGGAGGACATCATTCCTCTGGAAGAACGTCAGAAGTTTGACCGAGAAGAGGAGGGCCGAAAGGCGGAAGAGTTGGCTGCTCAGGAACTGCGGGACCGCAAACGCTCACACGCCCCTGTCTCCTACGAGGGTATGGACGTCGACCAACCCTCTACTTCCCAGGCCGCGAAGAAACCCAAGGTCCCTGGACCTCAGCGCAAGACTGCAAGCCAAAAAGCAATGGAACTCAAGGAGCGTGACGTGCGGGTGCTAGTCCGTAGTCTTCAGCGATGGGGTGACATTCGCCAGCGTTATGACATCATCGTGCGTTTTCAGTTTTCTTGCCGCATTAAATATTAAATGTTTCGAAAGGTCAACGAGGCTAAGCTTACCGACAAGCACAGAGCCATGATCACCGATGTTTCGGATGAGATCATAGAGCTTTGCAGGCAAGCTGTCGAGGATAATAATCAGCAGAAGCGGACCCGGATGGCTGCTGGAGAGACACTGACAAACGCCCAAAAAAGCAAAGCGGTCCTCATCACGTATCGCAACGTTGGGAATATCAACGCTGAAACTGTCCTATCAAGATATCGAGATCTCCGTATCTTGAACAATATTCTCGGTGACATGACTCCAGAGGAGCTATATAACTGGTCTATTCCTATCGACAACATCAGACCAACGCTCAATTGGTCTGGCCGCTGGGGTCCTCAGGAGGACTCTATGCTGCTCGTTGGCGCCTTCCTATATGGCTTCGGCAACTGGGAGGCCATGGCCAAGGATGAGCGGCTCGGTCTAGAAGGCAAGTTTTTCCTCGAGGAAGGCAAAAAGGGCGAAGATTCTTCCACGCGACCGATTCCCAATGCAATTCACCTCGTCCGACGAGGTGACTTCCTGCTGGGCATTCTGCGGGAGCACGACGAGAAGTTGCGTTCGTACGAGAGTTCCTTGCGGAAACAAGGACAGCTAAAGGTTTCGGCCACTCCTCCCCCCACAGTTGTGGCCTCGTCTTCTGCCTCTAGTAGTCGGAAGAGACGGGCCGAAAGCGAAGCCGTTGCGTCTGTTGAAGACACCTCTACCAAGAAACGCAAACGACGGCCTACCCCTACGTTTACGGATTCCGAGTCCTCCGATGAATGGTGCGTATTGATTTTGGGAGTTATTCGTTTGATTTCTGATAGACCGTGAACAGTCCGTCGATGGATGAAATTGCGACAAAGGAGGAGCTGCGACCGGTGAAGAAACAGTTGGTGGGTCCTGTCCTACTCATTTGCAACCAAATATCGACAATTGTTTAGAAACAACTCAAACTATCGGGAGAGGATATGCCTCGGGACGACAAGGTTGCCATACTGAAGGACTCCCTCGCTGCCATCGGTCGACGAATCGAGCTGGTGTTGCAAGCCAAGCAAGCTGCCGGAGAAGACCGAGAACGATGGCGTCGACACCTTTGGACGTACGTTGACACCATTGACAAGATATAAACTATCTCACCTTTTCCCCAGATTTGTGACGTTGTTCTGGCCCAAAAAGGTCAAGGCCACAAAGCTGGAAGAGATCCATGCCAAGATGGTGATGAAGGAGGCCGCACCCCGGCCCCCATCTGATGTAGGGAGCTCCAGTAAGAAACCCCGACCCACTACAAGTGGAAAGACCAATGGGTCATTATCCGCTTCCAGCCTGTCCATAAAGACAAACGGCAAATCTTATCGATGATCTTCATGGGGGATCGTCTCTCCCCTTTCGATGTTCCCACCTTTTTATTATTGTCGGCTTACCCGAGTAATTGAAAGCAAAGTTGAGCTGCCATAATTTGCAAACTCTTGCATTTCCCTCGTAACTTTAGGCCGTTGGCGATTGGAGTATCCAAGTAATCTCTTTGTTGACTATCACTATGATCTCGAGCAAATGGATATCTATTGTTACAAGATCACAAGTAATTCGTTCGTGATAGAGCCATGCCAGACACAACGTTTCAAGAGGATAACATTCCCAAGACAGCCCCAAATGCCCTTGTCCATCCTCACCGCACTGGTACGCGCATAGCGGACTTGAGGTTACTAGCAGAGCTTTGTCTTCGATGTCGGGTAGTTCCGACGTTGACTGTCACATCACGTTCAACGAAATACTGCTGGGAGGTAGTAGCTGTGGTTTCCCGCGCGTGGTTGGTGTGCCTCTCTGCCCGACGTCGCTCGGCCTTTTGGAGCGTCGGAAGAGGTACATTACTCTGAGCATGTTGCCCTGTAGCCTTTATCGCCGTCACTGCATCACGGGTGAGCCACGAAAACGCCACGAGATCAAGCGACGCACCCTCAAGCAGCCGCGCGTCCGCCTCCTTGGTGAAGCTCTGCGTCAGCGCAGTGTACCGCTTCACCTGCCAGCTCATCTGTGCCGCCCGGGCAAGATTCCCCTGCGAGACCGCCCACTTTTTCTCCTCCTTGAACCGGCGGCGCTCGCTGTCCGCCAGGGACGCGCGCGCGCGGAGCGTCGCGACCTCGCGCTCGAGCGGGTCCATGACCCGGTGCGGGTCGACCATGTCCTCGGCCGACGACGTGATCGACGGCACGGACGACTCGGTGCGCCACTTGCGCGCGGGGTCCTGCTTGGGCGGACGCGCAGGCCTGGTCTGCCCAGCGTACTCGGTCGCAGTGGAGAACTTGACGAGACGCTTGCGGCGGCGGGTGTCGACGACCGAGCGCGCGTAGTCGCTCTCCACGTCCGCTGCGCTGTCGTAAAAGTAGCCGTCCTCGATGAGCTGGGAGAGGACGTCGGTGACGAGGACGCCGAGTGCGACGCCGAGGAGGGTCGTGGCGCACTTGGACATGTCTTGGGACATGGTGAATTCGATGACGAGGCGGACGCCGATCGCGAATGCGACTACGAATGCGAGGTCGCGGAATTCCATGAGGGCGTAGTAGAGTGCGACGCCTTGGACGAGGCCAAGGAGGAGGACGTCCCCGAATGAGTCTGGGTCATCTGAAACGTTTCCAGAGAATTTGTTGAGGGCGATGCGCGTGCCGAGCCCAAATAGCAAGGCAGCAGAGGTGGAGAACATGGAAGAAAGCCAACCTCCATCCACGCCAGTCGTTTCAATGTTCGCCTATTTCGGGTAGTGGGAACACTCATGGACAAATATTACAACTAGTACTCTGTGTCTACATAGTTGGCCATTGGATCTGCCGCCTGTCGACGAGTCATCCGATAAGCCTCTGCATGCGTATGTGAGATCAGAACGTTCAGATACATACGAATGGGACTTACCAAGTTCCTCTTCGGTGACATCGTGGCTACTGATTTCCAGCCCTTTTGTTTTCTTGCTCAATCGATCTGGTTCGTCACCTCCCCATGCTTTCCGCTTTCTCTCGTCACTCAAAGCTTCGGCTAACCGGTCCTTGTCAAACGAGACATCACCTTCTCCTATACGCTTTTTCGAGTAGTTCTGTTCTATTCGCCCTCTCGACTCCTCAGTTACTTCATGTGACGGGGGATCAAATATCGGATTGGAAGATGAAGCAAGGAGGGCTTGCGCTGTCGAAGCATACGCAGCTTCTTTGCCAGCCCGACCAGCGCAGTATGAGATGTGCACACTCGAGTGGCAACACGCATAACCCCAAACACCACTCGAAACATCGTACCATGAGCCCCACACTGAAGTATGATTGTTGATGTAAACTGGGGAAGGAGTCAGTAATCAACTCTCCAGCTGGACAAATCCGACTCACCATCTTCGGGGTATTTTGATCGTGCCTTGGCACGCTCCTTGCCTTTGACGATCTGTCCCGTCCGAGAGTACTCAACGTAATTTTCTGTTTGCCCATTCATGATTTCCCTTGGGGCCTTTTCGAGGTACTGCTCTCCTCCATACTTTGCAAGGATCGAGTCTTTGGTCACCTCCTTTACTTTCTCCTTCTTGTCTTTATATTCTTCATGTAGGAATTGGCCTTGGGTCGGACCTGCATTCAAGTGAATATCACTGCCCCCTTGCGCGGCTTGCCAGGCAAAGAGCTGGAGTTTCTGGACTTCTGGTGCTTCACCACTGTACCGGAAGAAGTTCTCTCCGGCAAATTTGGCCTAGATTCGACAAGTTACAGTCTGCCGTTTAGAGAAAAGAAAATGACGTACATCTTCTGGAGCAAGGTTATTTAGAGGAGCATCACGCATGGAACGGGTTTTGGGATCATAGTACGCGCTGTCGGGATCCAAGTTGATGAGATACTTGGCAGTGTCTTCTCGTATACGCAGATTTCGAACTGTAATGCGAGTTTTCGTATCCAGCTTCTGACCAACTGCATCAGCTGCGTCCGCGTATTTATCATCGTCTGCATCCTCCTCGTCACTAGAGCCAAAGTCGGGGTCCGCGGCTTTCTTCTCCGTTCCTGCCTTGGCAACCTTGCGAACGGCAGCTAAATCAGTCGTTGTCTGATTATCAATCTCCTCTTCACGCAGCTTCTTCCGAGCAGCCTCGATAGCCTCGTACTCCTCGTAAATTCTCTTGTGCTCCGAGGGATCATATCCATTCCACCGATCTCGCTTTGCGTCGTAACCAGTGGCAACTCCCTGTACGATTTCATCTGCTTGAATGTCCTTGTTGGTAAACTTGGCGCCTTTTTTCCGCGGACGCTCCAGACAGTCCTGCTTCTTGTGTGTCATGGCCCCACAATTCTCGCATGCGCCTTTGCGATACTTTTTGGCTGCAGGACCGGCACGCGCGCCACGGTCATACCAGCTATCGAGTTTGTCGGAGATGCGGTCGTCCGCAGGCCGACGTTGATGGCTTAGGGAGGGTGCACCCGTATCGAGATACCATGGTGCTTGGGAGATATATTCTAGAGTAAAGTTTGGTAACGAACATAGAAATCAGACAAGGGTAGACGACATACGAGGAATGTGTGGGTTGATGGGCTTTCCTTCCTCATCGAGTGCAGCAGGAGCAGTACCGGCCTTACGAGCAGCATCGAGGTCTTTCTGGCGGCGAAATTCCTCGCGCGAGAGCTTTCCGATAGCTGTAAGACTGAAATGTGAGGGAATGCCGGATTATAGACCAGTGAACGTACCAGACGAAGCCATTGAGCGGATCACGGCTTAGTAAGAAAATAAGAATTGTATGGCACGTGACCTAGTCTGCCTTCAACTTTCAGTACACGATGGGGACCGAGTCGGATTCCAGTGCAGAAGAGCAGAACGAGGTCCTTCAATCTCTGATCGAAGAAGAAGTGTCCGTATCGGTGCTTGTTCGAAACATCCTTTTCCAGGTTCAGGCAGAATTTACAATGTGGAATGTTACCCATTGTCACCAAACTTTAACCTCCCTGACCGCTCCGTCCACTTGGAGGTCGTGTCGGCATCCAGACTTTCGTTCACCCAGCATTCCGCCCACTTTCAATTCATCTCCGGACGTCGGACGTGTCATACCGGAGGTCAACTCCTCACTCCTATCCATACAAGTCTATTCGCCAGAGGGAGCAGTCATCGAAACCTCGTCGGTGAAATTAGAGGTTATTCATACAACGTCATCTCTAGAACCCCATCCGCCATATGAATCATGTTCTCCATTACACCGCAGTGTATTTAAGGGTGATGATAGCGACAACATGGATTTCATCTCATACGCGGACGATTACACATTCGATCAAACCAGCCACGCGCGTTACTATGAGACACTCTCGTGGAAAGATGATTATGATCCTGATTGTGAGTATCTTACGCGTCTCATGATTGCTCGACGCGATAACATGTAACACAGCTTCGCAGTAGAAGTGATCGTGCTTGAGGCGATACATAGACTCCAGATTCAACACGCTCTTGCCTATGATGAAATTGAAGATTGCAATGTCTTGCCACTCAGTTTACGCTCACAAACCGGCAAGCCCGGTCTGCTTTCTACTCTTGGGAGACGGTGAGTATATCTGGACCCTTTCTGAACATTGCTCAACTCTTGTGAAGTGATCGCTTGCATTGGACTGGAAATACGATTCCAACGTCCTTTACTTTTCCGTCGTCAAGGTGGCCAGAAGGATCTGATTTCCGCAATCGCCTCAAGACTTTGAATTCGCTCTTTTGTCCGAATTTAAGCTGTGTAGAGCCACTCTGTAGTGTTCACGGTGTGCAGCATTGCTTCATGCTACTTGCACACATTTCACCCATCACAGGTTACACACAGTAGATCCTAATTCCTGGCCTCCAAGGTCTCGACCTCTGTCGTCCCACATTCTCGGCGAGGTAACAACCCCCTGTGGGGATCAATGTTTTCTCAACAACAAGATTGGAGAGGTTTGCCTATTGTCTTTTCGCCTACATGGTACTTACACTATGTTTACATCGCTCCAGGACAAGCCTTGGGATGAAGCCGATCTTGACATGCTTAAAGCTATATCTGAAATATCGCCTGACGCAACTCCTTGTATTCTTGCGGAATTGTGTCTTAAACCTTGTAATGAGGTGACTTTATTCCTTTGACAACTGCCCACGAGTTGAAGTGATGTTAGGTATTTTACCATAGCAAGCTATTATACTCCAGTAACTCGAATGAAGCTCGACCTGCGGATACCAGAATCCAACGCCGTGTGCCTAAATTTAAAGGTACTTGTCGATCTCGCATTCGTTTTATGAATATTGACTTGCATCTGTAGACAACAATCCAGCACATTTCACACCGTATGTTCTGGGTCAGTTTTTCTTTCCCCTTGCTTAAGCCTTATGTTAGCAATAACCCTTGCCACCACACCGGCCCTTGTAACGGCTCTTCCGGCTGTCCATGCTTTAGAAATCAATCGCATTGTCAACGTAACTGCCATTGCTCTCAGGAGTGTAAGTCACCGTTGTCACCGTTACCGGCACAAATACATATCTCGTAGGCAATCGCCGATGGCAAGGCTGTCGTTGCTCGAGGAATAGGTCGAAAGGGAGTTGTGCGACGCGCCGCTGTCCTTGCGTTGAAGCTCTCCGGGAATGCGACCCAGAACTATGCGTGAACTGCAGTTGCAGGTGAGTGTTCCTAGACTCGTAATGAGTTCTTGTACCAATTGTTTGTTTGTTAAGGGGTAAGTTTGTACATTATGGTTTCCACGTCATGTTTTTCTGAGGTTTTTAGCTGATGGCACTTCGTGTCGCAACGCGCAAATACAACGTGGTGCTCGCAAAGTTTGTGGTCTCTTGAAGAGTCCATGTCAACCATGCTCACGCACGGCAGGAACTAGAAGTCAAAAAGAGTAACTGGGGATTGGGAGCCTTCTTGGCTGAACCTGCGAAAACAGGCGACTTGATAATAGGCATGTCTTTTCCTATTCCCGGGAGCCTAACAATCACACTCTTTGTTGATAGAGTATATCGGGGAGTTAATTTATGAGCCAACAGTCGAAAGCCGAGCGTGAGTGTCATTCCTTTGGGTGGTTCCGATCATTCCATTCTCCGCACCCAGAGACCTTGCTACGCATCGCAACCGATGCTATGTTTTTGACCTGAATAAAACACTTTCTTTGGATTCGACCTACGTGGGGAACATATCTAGGTTTATCGATCACTCTGACCTGGAACAGAGTGGACGGGTAAACAGCCAGGCCCAGAGTACGCCTTTGCTTAATGTTCTCCACTCAAACTAATTGTCACCCTAGTTCGGCTGGTCAATGAGGATCACCACATAGGCATATTTGCCAGTGAGTTTTTCGCAGTATACCAAGGGACTCAAGTAAGGTTGGTTTCGCAGTTCGGGACGTGGAAGTAGGTTCGCAGGTCTTGATGAATTATGGCCCGATGTTCTTTCCTGAATAAGATCGTGAATGGTCATATCATATCCTCGTAGACTCGCTCGCATTGTCAATACTTTTGATCAATACTGGCAGGAACATCATGCCAGTTTCATTAAATTCTCACGAGTGACACTGGGGCGCATCGATCTAACCGTACAAGTTATTCTCTCCAAACAGACATGAAATTCGACATCAGAAATCAAATTCTGATCTCATGAGCGGCGCATTGAACTTAGCTAAGTCAGGTCCCCGCTGCTCAGTGGCGCCATCACTAAGTCATACTGTCATAGCCACGGTTGGCGGGCACCTCTTTGCCAGAGAGTTCCAATTATGGTTTCCTTTGACAATCAGCCATGAACTGGTGGGCAGTTTTCCAGATGCTGTCCACCTAAGTAATTTGTCCAAGGGGAGCTGTTATCTACGACCGGTTTATGGTCAAGTTAATTATGGCCAACTTCACTTCCATGGTTGGGTGGAGGTTAAAGCGGCCAGTGTCGCCTGTAAGTCTTCTCACGTTCAATTCTTTCGTTCTGCTCCATCTCCACAAGTACATCGTTGGCGAGGCTAGCTGAACTCTAGTGCCTTGAATAAAGTATATCGAACGAATGGGACTGCATCATGAAGTAATGGGCCGTCGTCCAGAAAACGATCACCTGGCACCTGGGTACATTTTCCATCATCTTTCTTTTTTCCCTTTTTTCCCCTTGCAAATTCCCTCTCATCTATGTTGTTCTGGATCAGTGCGATTTAGACACAATATATTTCTTATAATGTCTCTTCTGCTTCGCTGGTCGTGGGCTTTCCACCAAGTTATTCGTCCCATTTGATGTGTGGACCAGTGGTACCACATGGGAATTGCTCGTTCGTTGACCTTTCGTGACTCAGAACGTCGTTGGAAACCATCAAACCATCTAGTTTCGTTCGCCAGATCCTAGATGAGCATGTTACTCTTTGTCAACTCCATTGGAAGATTTTAGATATTCCAGCCCTCAATCACCGCCTTGGATCTGATTTGGATGGCTCTAACTTTCGGATCTGGCTCGCTTGTTAGAACATCTTTCAACTGTCAATCTCACATCGGCATGGCCGAAAAAAAAACTGCACCGGATGCTTACGACTTCGAGCTGGACGCGGCGGAATCCATGTGCTTCAACCTCCTTTCGGCACTCGCTGGGAAATGGTTTCTTGTTGCAATTCTCAAAAATTTCGCTCCTGACTGTGCGATGCGAGCTCACCCATACGCGATCAGGTCTCCATCGCCTCGTGTCACTACTGATGGGGTGGCCGGGATTTTTCGAAATGGAAAGGAGTGTGGGGAACCTGGTGACATTACGGCGCTTGAACTTAACACTAAGTTGGCGGCCGCATCCTAGGAACTTAAAA